>LPNX011084295.1:2722-100499 GCA_001517045.1 Pseudotsuga menziesii
AACAAGGGCCTCAAAACGGCTCCAGAAGTTTAGGACCCGAAAACTGCCAAAAATAGTAAATTGTGCTACAATTAAGGAAACTGGAAAATTGAAATAAACAATGGTGGGGGTCCAAGAGGAATAGGTGGGTGGCCACCAATATCCTCCTGGATCATTCCTCCCCCCTTAGGAAGCAATGGTCCCCATTGCGTTGAGTTCCTCCATGAGATGAGGAAACTTCTGTTGGACTTGGTCCCCGATGAGCCACTTTCCCTAGTGAAGGGGTTGGCCTGCTTTGACAACTCGATATAGCTAGAGCTTCTGCTGGAAGGTGTTCTTGATCTATGTGTCCATAATTCGATCAGTTGTGGCTTGTTCCATGCAGTCGGGGTTTAACTATGTTGGTGTGAGTTGTTATGCCACGTTTGATGTGTCAAGTAGAGGTGGAAAGTAAGGTCGAAGGCGGTCCACATTGAACATTGGGTGCAGACCAAGGAATGGTGGAATATTGAGCTCAAAGGCATTGTCCCCGACAGCCTTAGTGATGGTGTATGGCCCATATCGAAGCGGGCGAAGCTTGCGGTGGGGTCCAGCGAGGCGCTCCTTCTGTAAATGTAGCCACACTTTGTCGTCGACATGGAAGTTGTGTTGCACCCAATGCTGACCATGTCGCTGCTTGTACTTAGCATTGGATCTGTCCAATATGTCATGAACCTATTGGCGAATGTGCTGAATGCGCTCAATGAAATTGTTTGCCTTGGAAACTTCAGATTGGATATGAGCCGAATCAGCCTGAGTAGCTGCAAATGGCATGGCTACGTCAATGGGACATAGTGGCTGGGATCCCAAGCCCACCTGAAAGGGGCTATGGTTGGTTGAGTTGTGGAGGGCCCAGTTATAGCTGTGTTGTACATAGGGGAGGCTCTCATCTCATGTGCGTGGATGCTTTGAGTTGTACATGCACAAAATGTGTACGATCATCCTATTGATGACATCTGTCTGGCCATCAATCTGGGGATGGAAAGCTGTGGACTTTGTGAGCTTGGTGTCTAGCATTGACCATAGGCTAGACCAGAATGTACTAAGGAACCTGTTGTCCCAGTCTGAGATTATAGACTGTGGGATACCAAAGTGTACCCGCACTCGTTCAAAGAAGAGTTTAGCAGTGGCTTTTGTTGTGATATTCTTCTTGTCGGCCACCATTATGGCCATCTTTGAGAATCTGTCAACGACCACAAACACACAGTCATTGTCGTGCTTAGTAGAAGGAAGGCCTGACATGTAATCCATGGAGATGGATTCCCAAGGTCGACTAGGGGTAGGCAACGGAGTATAGAGGCCTTGCTTCTTAATGGATGGTTTGGCAATGGCGTAGACAATGCAGGATCGGATGTACTTCCCGACGTCCTGTCGAAGGTTCGGCCAATAGAAATACTTCTGCAGTACTACCACTGTTTTCTCGACCTCGAAATGCCCAGCGACCCGACTGTAGTGCACTTCCCAAATCATCTTGGCACGCTCGCTTGAAGGAACACAAAGGTGTCCCATGTGACACAGTAGTACATCCTGGAGGTGAAATTTTGGAACTTGGTTTCCCTCCAAGAGCATCTGGTATGTGTGGCTGAATTCTGGATCACTCTTGTAGAGAAGCAGCCAATCAGAAGTCTCGTGCCCACAAGAGTTGAGCACGGTCGTTATCACCACAATTGGTGGTCGGCTGAGGCAGTCTGCAACATTATTGGTGCTTCCCTTCTTGTACTTGATGTTCAAATGAAATTGTTGTAGATATGTGGACCACTTATGATGGCGATCGTTCTGTAACTTCTCTTGTGTCTGCATGAACTACAGGGGTTGGTGGTCTGTGTGGATGATCGTTTCTTTCCCCAAAATGTAATGCTTCCATTGTCAGCAAGCCTGTACAATGGAATACATCTCTTTTATCATAAGTGGGATATTTACGGACTGTGTCTGACAGTGTCTCACTGTGATATGCCACTGGATGCCCTTGTTGAGTAAGGACTGCCCCAATAGCATAGTCAGAGACATCTGTCTCGATCTCAAATGGTTGTTGCAAGTCTGGTAACGTGAGCACTGGGGCACAACAGAGGCGATGTTTCAATTCTGCTAATTTTCTAACCAAAATTATTTTTCTTTCACTCCTCCCTTGGTGACTTGACTCAAGGGCCAAGTGATATAAGAGAATCCCAACACAAACCTGCGGTAGAAATTAGCAAGGCCCAAAAAGCTACGAAGCTCTGTTAGAGTAGTTGGGGCTGGCCAATCCCGAATGACTTGGATCTTGGTTGGATCCACATGTACCCCACAATCATCAATAATGTATCCAAGATACTGAACCTAGGTCATGCCAAAAGTGCACTTGTCCAAATTGGCACACAACTTGTGTTGCCGTAATGTTTGGAGGACCTGTCGGATGTGGTGGAGGTGCTCTTCCCAAGTATGGCTGAATATTAGGATGTCATCCAAGTACACTACTACAAATGAGTTGGTGAATGGCTGCAAGATGTCGTCCGTCAGTCTCATGAAGGTTGCAAGAGCATTCGTCAGCCCAAAAGGCATGACCAACCATTCGAAAAGGCCCTACTTGGCTTTGAAGGTAATCTTCCACACAATGGTCGGCTCGATCGGTACCTGGTGATACCCGGACTTTAAGTCTATCTTACTAAAATATTTTGCCCCTTTAAGCTGGTCCAGGAGGTCATCAATCTGTGGGATCAGGTACCTATTCCGGACAGTGATCTTGTTCAACGCTCGATAGTCAATACAGAGTCTCCAAGTCCCATCCTTTTTCTGTACCAACACGATCGGGCTCCCACAGGGTGACGAACTTGGTCGGATGTGACCCTTCAGCAGCAACTCCTGAATTTGCCTCTTGATTTCATCATTCTCCATAATAGAGCGGTGAAAGATCGGTCCATTGGGCATCGACGCACCTGGGGTTAGATCGATGGGGTGCTTGACCTGACAGTGGAGAGGCACCCCGGTGGGTGAGGTGAATATGTCTCGGTACTCCTCCATGACCTTGTCCATTTGTTGTTGTCATGTGGAGGGGCCCTATCTAGAGGTTGTGGCCACGATCTTCTTCTTTCCCTGAGGGCGGATCATCAAGAAAACAAACTTCCCAATTTTGGAAATGAGCTTACTGCATTGTTTTGCGGTAACCAAAGAGATAGCGGTAAGGGGTGGTACCTCTAGTATCCTGTACAAATTATTTCCCAACGTAATAATAACAACGCGAGGCCGGGACTCATACACAGCATGTCACTTCCATAAGTATGGTTGACCTAATAATACATCACAAACATCAAGAGGAACCATATCACATAATACCTCATCGGTGAAGGGCTTGATGTTGTAGGGAAGGCGGCCTTGCTAGCTAACGCGAAGATCTCGTCCTTGGTGAAGCCACCCGATGGTGTACGGCTGCGGGTGGGATGTGGTCAGCAAACCCAACCGCTTCACGACCTCTGCTGAAATCAGGTTCTTTTGGCTCCCACTGTCGACGATGAACTGTAGCGGGGAACCCTTTACCCACATCTGGGAGTGGAAAAGACACTCCTCCTCCTCTGAATCTTCTGGTTCTTCCTTTTGGATCTTCGTGGTGGCAACGGTGGCGTTGGGCTCTGCATCGATAGTCTTCTTCCCTCTATCATTCCCCCTTCTCGAGTTCAGATTCAGTGTTAGAGTATGCATATGATTCAAAAGCCTTTATCTCAACCACCAGTGATTGCTTAGCTCGACACTCACTTGTGTTGTGAGTGGGGCTCTTATGGAACTCGCACCACTTTCCCGCTTCCTTCTTCGGCTTTGCAGTGTTTCTCTTTGCTTGCGGCTTTGGCAAGTTTTCTTGAGTCTCCATGCCTTGGCTGTGTCCTTGGTTCTGTGGTTTGGGGGCACCTTTCCCTTGCTTCTTATCCAAAGTCTCACTTTTTCTATTTGAATTTTTGCTCAATTTTGGCAGCATACCAATATGCCGTACCAAGCGAGGAGATGTCGAGGAACTCCATTTCCTCCTGAATGAATCTGTGCAGACAACTGCAGTACTTCAGCACCAAATGTTTCTCTGAATCTTTGATACCCAACTTGGTGCGCAGGGTATGGAACAGATTCATCAGCTCATGCACATCTTGATCTCTTTGCTGCCGCAGTGTAGTCCATTGGATGTACTTGTCCTCATAGTTCCCCACCGGATAATATTGTCCCTTTATGGCATCTCGAAAAGAATTCCAAGTGGGTATGGCTGAGAGCAAAGAGGGTTCCTCCTCATCCTTTCTCTCACAGTAGGTTTTCCACCAGTCCTTGACATGGGGGGCAGCTTTGAGTAGAGAAAAAGTAATCTTTTCCCAGTCAAAAAATTCATGAACCGAGAAATATCCTTCTAATAGATTCAACCATTTATCTATGACATCTGCATCTATTCAACCATCAAATATGGGAATGTCGAAGTTTACTTGTACCTTAAAAGGGGTTGCACCTTCAGAGTGGCTGCTAGATGCAGATGCACCGCCAATGGGAAGTCGTTGAAGGATCTGGGTAAAGTTATCCATCATCGCGTTCCTTTATTTTTCAAGGGCCTCCTCGAGCAACATTTTGATAGGATCTTCTGCGCCCTCATCTTTCTTTTCATCCCCCATGGGTGGCCATCGGGATTTGCGAGGCTGATCTTGCAAAGCTTCAACCGGATCGAGCCCTAACTCTTTATACCCCGCCCTCGTTGGGGACATGCAAAGAAGGATTGAGAAAGCGCAGATTGCTCTTATACCACTGATCCGGATTTATGCAGGAACGCAACAAAATACACAAATAACCATAGAAACAAATATGCAGCGGAAATAACACTTCATTTCATTAATCAATAACTGAAACTTGTTTACATACAGAGTGGAAATAAATTAGCTAGAGTGCTAGTAGCTTATCTCTGAGAAGAGATGTGGCGGCTACATGCCTCTGAACTCTTTGTTACAATGAGGCTCGAAGGCCTATATATTATTGAGAAACAATGGAAACCCTACACATCCAAAAACCTAACCCTAGGAGGTGAAACGCCTTAATGTGGGCCCCGTTTGGTAACTTGGTACATCAATTTCCCGGGGTCGTAACTTTAGCATACTACCTCCGTTTGACGCGCATGATACATCGTTAGAAAGATCTGTTTAAGGACTACATCCATAAATGACAAATATCGAGTCTGAAACAAATAACCATAGAAACAAATATGCAGCGGAAATAACACTTCATTTCATTAATCAATAACTGAAACTTGTTTACATACAAAATGGAAATAAATTAGCTAGAGTGCTGGTAGCTTATCTCTGAGAAGAGATGTGGCGACTACATGCCTCTGAACTCTCTGTTACAATGAGGCTCGAAGGCCTATATATTATTGAGAAACAATGGAAACCCTACACATCCAAAAACCTAACCCTAGTAGGTGAAATGCCTTAATGTGGGCCCCGTTGGGTAACTTGGTACATTAATTTCCCGGGGTCGTAACTTTAGCATACTACCTCCGTTTGACGCGCATGATACATCGTTAGAAATATCTGTTTAAGGACTACATCCATAAATAAAAAACATTGAGTTTAAAGCGGGCTCGTGATTGCCTGACCATTCGATGCCAAAAAAACGTCGTTTAGGGCCTCAAAATGGCTCCGGAAGTTTAGGACCCAAAAACTGCCAAAAATAGTAAATTGTGCTACAATTAAGGAAACTGAAAAACTGAAAGAAATAGTGGTGGGGGTCCAAGAGGAATAGGTGGGTGGCCACCAATATCCTCCTGGATCAACATTAATGCAAAAAGAAGTTAAATATTTGTTGGTAGCTTATCTCTGAGAAGAGATGTGGCGGCTACATGCCTCTGAACTCTCTGTTACAATGAGACTCGAAGGCCTATATATTATTGAGAAACAATGAAAACTTTACACATCCAAAAACCTAACCCTAGGAGGTGAAACGCCTTAATGTGGGCCCCATTGGGTAACTTGGTACATTAATTTCCCGAGGTCGTAACTTTAGCATACTACCTCTGTTTGATGCGCATGATACATCGTTAGAAAGATCTGTTTAAGGACTACATCCACAAATGGAAAATATCAAGTCCAAAATGAACTCATATTTGCCCGACCATTCGATGCCAAAAAAACGTCATTTAGGGCCTCAAAACGGCTCTGGAAATTTAGGACCCGAAAACTGCCAAAAATAGTAAATTGTGCTACAATTAAGGAAACTGGAAAACTGAAAGAAACAGTGGTGGGGGTCCAAGAGGAATAGGTGGGTGGCCACCAATATTCTCCTGGATCAACATTAATGCAAAAAGAAGTTAAATAAAGTAATGCACTTCATTGATCAAACCCAAAATGTTCAATGGTAGGTTTATGGTATTCTACAATATACCTCTAAGAAGCACAAGTAACGACATGTTAGGCACCATATCTCGGAATACATATTGTTATAAGCTCAATTTCCCACCATACCTTGGGATGTGTCTAATGTTTAATGTGGAGTTGTTATGATCTTACCATCCTTTGGTCATTGCACATAAGCTTCCAATTGACATAAACCTAAATTTATGCAATAACACTTTTTATTTAGGCCTTTACATGATGCCTTGACATACTTACCACAAGGCTACACAAATATTATGGATTAACCAGAAGGTTACTTCCTCACACATGAAAGTATTTCACTTTTGATAATGTGTGATAGAATTTTTATTATTTTTTTGGATAATGCCATGAAGTTTTCTTTAACAATACAAAATTGTAGTGTAATGAGAATCATCAATATCGAAGGAGAGATGGCTAATTTATGCATTGCCACTATGATCTATGCCAAGCCCTTTTCAACCTTCAATGCACCAGATCAACAACATGCCCAAGCTTAGAGTCCATTGGTGCACTACCTTGTCATGTGAACAAGGCGCATTCCTCTCCATTCTTAATCCACCACTTGCAATCATTATGTGATCTCCAACACACCAATGATCTAACACCAACAACCAATCCACTTTGCATTAACCCAACAAAAATATCACCAAATGACCATACTACCTCAATGGCACCTCATTAATGTACCTCAATAAGACATCGCAACTCGAAGGATAGGGACACCTAACTGATTGGGTGTTCAAAATTAACCATGTCCAAGCCATAACAATTTTAGGGAACAAGGGAGTAATCATTGTTGTTGAAAGTGCAAAATGACAATTGTTGTCAATGGCTCCACTAATATATGTGACCCTTTGATATTGTATAAATATTTATCATTTGTGCATGTAAAGGGTTTCACATTCAATTCCAAGTTCTTAGCATAAATGACTCTGTATTGATTGTGCATAGGCTAGATTGAACTCTACAATCATCTACTATAGACCACTAGAGTCACAACATTCCCTCCCAATGTTTCAATCTGGCCCAAATTGATAGCTCTTTTTTCTTATAGCAATATTAAAGATGTACATTTGAGCAATAGCCTATGTACTAGTTGGAATTCACTACGTTGATGTCTTAAGGCTTATTGCCAAATAGTTATGTGTTAATGTAATCACTTAACAACCTAGGTATAACTACATCAATGCACTATCATCCAAACAAAAAAAGAGGAAAGAGTGGGGGGAATCCATAGGACATTGGAAAGGTATCAATATTCTCACTTGGAATGCTTAATATGTGGGTGAGAGGGGAATTGATTTCTCCAAGCAAGAAAAGTGCATCAACACACTTTGTGTTATGGTTTAATGTACAAATAATGATTGATTTAGTCCATAAACATTGAAATTCATTTACATTTATTTTCTAATTTTGTTGAGGTTTCATTGATCAATTGTTGTTCACAACAATCACCTATATTGTGTCTATTCTACTAAGACTAGGGTGATCCTTTGTCACATTGTCACCCCAAGCCACACAATTTGATTCTCTCACAAGCTTAAGGACAACATGTATCAAGGGTTTTGATCCCACTCATCTCACAAGCTTAAGGACAACATGTATCAAGGGTTTTGATCCCATCTCACAAGCTTAAGGACAACATGTATCAAGGGTTTTGATCCCATTCATATCCATAGCAATAGAGTCAAATAAAATAATGTATTTCCCCAAAAAATGGTTTTTAATATGAAAAAGAAAAATAATATATATATATATTTTAATGAATTCTAAACATACATTCTTATTGGGCAATATGGTGGTTCTTTGTGTCCATCCATAGAGAAATAATATATATTTTAATGAATTCTAAACATACATTTTTTATTTGGCAATATGGTGATCCTTTGTGCCCATCTTTAGTTACAAATCATTTGTACATTTATAAAGTCGAATTGGTCGTGATTGGTGTATTGTATGCTTTCTTTGACTCCCTTCGTTTAATGAGAATGTCCTAATGGAGTAGAGCTTCACCAAAACACAACTTGGTCAATGATGAGGAAATTGTGAGATCATCACCATGGTTAACCTTGAAACCCTCCACAACATTTTTATGAATGACATGGTTTTCACGCTTAGCCTCACAATCTTAGAAGTCAAAAATCCCCATAATAAGGTGGGCTTATTATGGGATGATTTGAAACCCAAGCCTGTAGTAAACATATTATAAATGCTGCACAATAACTAAAAAAGTATTCTCCAACCACTTCTTTGATCCCAATAACTACATGATCTTCTATCTTTATTATGTTATTGGTCTCAACTTTTGCATTGATTTTACTCGTACTAATGACACTCTTAAATTCCACACTAAAGACATTTTTTTTTGTGCCATGAAGAGTGTAAATGACTTCGACTTAGATATAGAACTTTTATTTGTGCGATGAAGTGTGTGGATGACTTTGACTTTGATTTTTAAACATTTTTTTAATTTATGTCCAAAAGTTTGTTGATGATTTTGACTTAGATCTAATTGTTAGATAGTTAATGTTAGCTTTTCATAAAACAAGATAAGACATTAATACATAGATATACATAGTTACTTTTTGCTAACAACTTCTTTCTTAGTGATAAGGACGATGTTTTGCTTTGGGTTAAGAATGTTAATGGAGGTATTTACATCCCCAAACTGGGATATTTGGTTCTTAGTGAGGAGGACGATCTATCTCTTCCTAGTTGGTGGTGTAGGAACATTTGACGTCTAAATTCTTCATACAAGCTTAAGATATTCTTTTAGCTTGTTCTCCAGGGTAAGGTCTCTGTTTGGGACGTATTAGTACACATATTTAAATGTGGTCCCAACAGATGTCCTTTGTGTGCCTCTGCAACTAAAAATACCGCTCATCTTTTTATTGTATGCCCTTACATATTGGATATGTGCGTCATCTTGTTATGCTCACTGGCGTCCCCTTTGATTGGAATGGTATTGGAATTCAGGAAGCTTGGCACTCATGGACAAATAACGTATTATTTCACAAATTTGTTGCTTTTCTGGTCATCATCATTTGGGGTGTATGGCTTGCCAGGAATAAAGTCATCTTTGAAGATGCTAACATCCCCTTATAGGTATTCGCTGACAAATGTTTTGGCATCTTCAAATTCTTCCTACAAGATGATCCTATCAAGACTCCAAGGGTTATCATAGAAGAAATTATTGACAAATCTCTCCCATGGGCATATGTGGATGGTGTTGCTTAGGGCCGACCGGGGATTGGTGGTGCCGATGGACTTATATATACTATAGTCAGTCATTATTTTAGTTTTGCTACTGGGCTTGGTGAAGCTTCTAATAATTATGCCGAATTTGCCTCTGTCAAACTTTTATTGACATATGCTCTCTCCCTCGACATCCTGTGCATACAAAATTTTGGCGACTCCAAACTTGTGTTTTACTGTCTGAAGCTCGGTAAACCTCCTAGGAACATTTACTTGTTACCTTTTTTCGAGGAAATTACTAGTATCAATGCACATTTCCAATGGATCAACTATATGCACATTTATCGTGAGCATAATCACGTGGCAAATCAACTCTCCAATCAAGGTCTTCTCTTACTTGCTAGATCTATGGAGAAATGGGTAAAACACCTCGGTGTATCCACTTCACTAGGTATGTGTCAATTTTGATCCTTTTCTAGCCTGATATACTTTCTTTACTAGCAACTATTTCATCTTCATGTAAACAACAAAGTTTTTTTGAATATTTTGTCGATGAATGGGCAATCTCATGTATTGTACATAGATACATATATATGGCATATTTTGCTGATATTAGCTGAGTATATACTTACTTGAACTTGTACGACCTAGTGACCATTTGAACAATATGGTTTTATATGAATAAAGCTGTGATATTTTTTCTATGGAAAAAATAAATAAAACATTAATAATCTCATTAAAGTTAACTCAAATAATCTATCACGCACACAGAGAAATTTCTCGAAACAATAATTAAAAAAAACCATTTTTTTAATTAATACATTTAAACACTTCAGTTTCAACATCTTAATAATAAAAATGAGATATACAACCTACACCATTATAAAAAAAATAAAAATCTAATTTCATATTTAACGCTGCCATACCACTTATGTTTAAGGAAACATGACCAATCCCTACTACCGCTTGCGGTTTGACACAGCGGTCCCGTCTGTTTCCAATTAACTTCAGCTGCATTGATTTTAACAAAATCTTATACCATCCATGTTTGCCCGAAGAGGAAAGATTAAAAAATCCAGCAGAAGCAGAAGCGCAGGGCAAAAGAGTAACACCATAGCGGGATCTGGAGATTTTATAACTCTGTAAACGATATTCTCTTCATGGGCACACAGATCGGAACTCCCCACGAAGGATTCGGGGCCAAATTTGGTCAAAATAAGCCCAAATTTGGCCAGATTTATTGGGGTTTTTAGCAGGGATCCGTGGCTTTGGAGGTTGCGGAGCGAAAAGAAATCGTCTGCTTCCAGGTGAAATCGATAAAATACCAAGGTAAATGAGTTCAGCTTAGCAAAAAGTCTTTTGGGTGTAATGTAAATTCTTATTGCTCAGAGCAGGAAGCAGATAGATAGACAGACAGACAGGCTATTATGGCAAATAGTTCCAGAGATTCGAACAGCATGCCTTCTCCCAGCAGTCCTACGCCTTCATCTGAGAGGCGAGCAATCCCCCCTGCGTTTTCTTCCCCTCCGGCCAATAGATTTTCCCCCCAATTGACCCCAACAGCCAAAAGACCGTTAACGGACAGTTTTCATCATGTGGGTATCAGTACACCACCGCTCTTACCGCCTTCATCATTGCCATCATCGTCATCATCAGCAGCAGCATTACCTTCATCATCACTGTTACCGGTATCAACACCAGATGGGAAAAATGCAGCAGGAAGCCCATATCAGATCCTCAATGGATCTACAGAGGCTAGTACTAGCGCCACCTCCCTGCATGGATCGCAGTCCCCAGACATCACCAGTGTCCCCATGCTTTTCAAGCAGAACAACAGCAGAACCAATAGCCCGGCGCAATTCAATATGCCGCCCGGTCCCCCGGTTTTCGGCTCTCCCCTGAGGCCTTCTGCTGCTCCATTTAGTCCCATGCCCACTGCACCGCAGCCGGGTGGGACTGCGCACTTCTCGGAAATTCCGTTCACATCCCCGACCCGACCTGGAGTTTTGCTGCCCACATCGTCGCTGCCTACAGCTTATTCGAACGGAACGCCGGAGCCACAATATGATGCTGTTGACAACCTGGGCAAAGCAGGCTTGGTTGCAGCATCACCATACGTTCTTTTCTCCGCACATAAGGTATGTTTGCTTCTGTGAATCCAATTTTGTACTTAGTTCTGGTTCAATATTGTTTGCAACTAGTTTGCAGAAATTTGTGTATTGTCGCAGTCATGTCAGATTCTGCCTTTTCGATTTGCACTTGTGAAGAGCCAGTATTATGCGTGATTTTTTTTTTCATATAAGCTCTTGTTTAGATTCTTGATTTTGTTCGAAGTTGAAGTTTTATTTGTATCTGCGAATGACCAAATTATGTCAATGGGACTCAAGGATACACATGCACTAACAACTTTAAAGGAAATGCATAATGCAACTATAATGGAAGTGCATGACCAAATTATGTCAATGGGACTCAAGAATACACATGCACTAACAACTATAATGGAAGTGCATAATGCATATCCCTGCAAAGAGAACAATAAAAGAGAAATCAATTCTGATTCTAGATTTAAATAAGTAGCAGTAAAACATATCTAGTAAAGGATTAGACCAGAGCAAGTAAGCTTCCCCACAAAGTAAAGGCGGAGCTAATCCCTCCCATCATCTGCACCTGTAATGGATATGCCAACACCTTGAGCTTCCAAGTAAAGTTAGAAACCATTATCATACTGTTTGAGTAGAAAACATGATATGCAGCAATAATACATTTTTTTAATTCTAATTTGATATGTAGGTGCAAGTTTGGACCTTTTATGCATACATGATTTCTTTCTTTCTATGTTTTGGCTAAATTGAAAAGTCATGAATGATGAAAATAATCTAATAAGAGAACATTTAATGCATCAGTTTGTTTTGAAATTTAGGCATTTACCTTGGTAGCTTGTGAGGAATATCGGTGATGAATTTGGTTGTGGGGGTTTCTAAGAATACTAATCAAAACAGATGGGTTTTATCATTTATGCAATTATCAATAGCTTTTTTATACTGACATTGATGTCTACTTTTCAACTTTTTGATCTTGTGAATATAACACGTATAAGATCTTATTTTGGTCTTAATTTCTGTTCGTCGAAGTAGCAAGTCCTGTGTGCATGTGGTGAAAATTTACACTTGTATCTATCCTTGTTCACTGGTGTCACTTTTCCATGTTTTAAGTTTACTTATTTTGCAAAACCTATGCAATGCAAATTGACATTATTTTAGGAAAACCAGTTTTTATGCAGCTCAGTAGTTCAAGTCCTGCATGACCAACATACTATGTGTATGTGGTGAAAATCTACACTCGTATCTATGATTGCTCGCTGGTGCCACTTTTCCATGTTTTAAGTTTACATATTTTGCAAAACATCTGCAATGCCAATTGACAATATTTTAGGAAAAGCAGTTTTTAATAATTATGCGGCTCAGTAGTTTCCCCTAGTACCAGTTTTTATGCAGCTCAGTAGTTTCCCCTAGTATCAGTTTTTATGCAGCTCAGTAGTTTCCCCTAGTTATGTGTGCTATATGCTATGTATTATTCAATAATTATTCTTCATGTCACATTTTGCTTGTCTTGTATTTAATGTTTAGTTATTTCCAGTCCTGTTCATCTCTGTCATAAGGTATTGGCAATGTTTTAAACTTTTTCTTGTATTTCTACCGTTAATGGTGTTCTATATTTCATTTATATTGCTGGTCTGGTTTGTATGATTTTAAGGCTTTCTATGTGTAGATCCTTCTTTGCTGTTTAATTTTTTTGTGGTTTGTCTGTACCCTGCAGGTAATGAAGCAAAAGAAGTCAGGCATCATTCCAACCACTGGATTTGGTGCTTTGGTTTCTCCTGGAAGGGAGATAGTACCTGGTCCTCAAACTGTGCAACATGATCCATACCGTTGCCAGAATTGTGGAGCATATGTTAATCTGTATTGCAGCATTGTCACAAGCTCAGGAGAGTGGAAATGTGTGATATGCAAGAAGTTAAATAGCAGCGAAAGTGAATACAGGGCAGCAAGCAGAGATGACCTTCGAAACTGGCCGGAGCTCTCATCAACTGTTGTGGATTATGTTGAAACTGGTATGCGGCGTCCTGGGTTCGTTCCTGTCTCTGACTCAAGAATGTCAGCGCCAGTTATAATTGTTATTGATGAATGCCTGGATGAGCCTCATCTTCAGCATCTGCAGAGTTCTCTTCATGCCTTTGTTGATTCCCTTGCTCAAACTGCAAGGATCGGAATTGTTACATATGGTCGCACAGTGTCTATATATGATTTTTCAGAAACTGGATTAGCATCTGCAGATATGCTTCCGGGTAGTAAATCTCCATCACAGGACTCTTTGAAAACAATGATTTATGGAACCGGCGTTTATCTTGCCCCTCTCCACATATCGCTTAATGTTGCACACACTGTGTTCTCTGCCTTGAGACCATACAAGGGAGAGCACCCAGAGGCAGGAAGGGATCGATGCCTTGGCACAGCTGTTGAGATTGCCCTTGCCCTTATCCAAGGCCCCTCGGCAGAGATGCCTCGAGGCATGGTGAAAAGGTCTGGAGGCAGTAGTCGAATTATGGTTTGTGCAGGGGGGCCTAACACCTTTGGGCCTGGAGCTGTTCCTTATTCATTAAGCCATCCGAACTATGCTTACATGGAAAAGAAGGCCATCAAATGGATGGATCATCTGGGTCGTGAAGCTCGTCGTCATGACACTGTTGTGGATATCTTCTGTGCGGGGACATGTCCAGTGCGAATTCCAATTTTGCAGCCTCTTGCAAAAGCTTCAGGTGGTGTGCTAATTCTTCATGATGACTTTGGAGAGGCATTTGGAGTTAACTTGCAAAGGGCTGCAAGAAGAGCTGCAGGGTCTCAAGGCATCTTCGAAATTCGTTGTTCTGATGGACTTTATGTGAGTCGAGTCATAGGGCCAGGTGAAGAGGCTCACTTGGATGCACATGAGACCTTCAAAAATGATAATTCCATTTCTATTCAGATGTTAAGTGTGGAAGACACTCAGAGCTTCGCTGTCTCCATGGAACAAAAGAGGGACATCAAGGAAAGTCATGTCTTCGTTCAGTTTGCAGCTCGTTATACAAATGCTTATCAAGCAAATATTTCAAGGGTTATCACAATCACATTACCAACCACAGATAACCTATCAGCCTATCTAGAAAGTATTGAAAGTGAGGTTTTAGCTGTTCTCATTGCCAAAAGGGCTGTTTTGCAAGCAAACAATCCTTCTGATGCAGTGAATATGCGTCTTGCAATTGATGAAAGGATTAAAGATATTACTTCAAAGTTTGGAACACAGGTGCCTAAAGTAAAACTCCAACGCTTTCCAAAAGAGCTCTCTTTACTTCCTGAATATTTGTTCCATTTGAGGCGGGGTCCTCTTTTTGGAAGCATTATTGGTCATGAAGATGAAAGATCAGTTCTCAGAAACCTTTTCTTACAAGCTTCATTTGATTTATCACTTCGTATGTTGGCCCCACGTGTTTTAATGCACCGAGAAGGAGGCACTTTTGAGGAGTTGCCTGCATATGATCTTGCTATGCAGTCTGATGCAGCTGTTGTCCTTGATCATGGGACTGATATATTTATATGGCTGGTATGTATGATTAATCATATTGTATTTTTTTTCTTGTGGTTTTCTTTTCTGATCTTCCTGCCATGTGAGCTGAAGTTAAAGGTTGTGGAATAAATGCCTTATTGCATCAAAGGAAGTGAGGTGTTTCTGACAGCCTGAGGTGGTAGAGATCTCTGTTTACATACGTGGGTAACACTAATAAAATAAAATGGGAGAAAAGTTGATGCTCAACATGTAATGTCAAGAAAAGTTAAAAAGATGTAACATGAAATAATATAAAGAAAAAAATACTAGCATAGATCCATTTTAACAGTTAACCCTGATCTTTTAAGCAGTGAGAAGTTTGCACCTGGTTTTTTAATCCTTTTCGGTGTTTAGTAGATCCAAGGTTAAGAATTAAGATGGATCTGTGCTAGTTTTTCACACCAATCAGGGCACACCTTTTTTTGTGTGTATCTGGCGGAATCGGTAACTGGGCCAGGTTAGTACTCATGTGACACAGAGTCGATTTTGGTCTTCTGCCACTATAACCTTGAGGCATGCACATGCTGCCCCACGTGCGGCATACAAGGCAAGTCGAGGTTTGAACCAGTAACGTCGCAAGGAGTGCCTTAACAGTGCACTCTATTGCCAACTGATCTACACCCTGGGGGCCAGGGCACACACTTATTGGTATACTTCTACTCAGGTATTTCTCAAACTAAGATGCACATTATGTTATTTAGAACCTGCAACAAGGAACAAACTTGTAGGCGACAAGCAAACCTTGCTGCAGGTTAGCAATCCTTGTATGTTTTAAATCTACTAGAACATGGTAACAGACACTGTACTCAAAGAATTTCCTAAAACCCTAGGTAACTTTAAACCTGACAACCTACCAAAACTGCTAACTTTGAATGCTTGAAACTGAAGCACATACTGCAGAAAAGATATAACAGAATAGTCATAGGTCTGTCCAAATTCACATCACTGTTTATTATGGCACAAAACAGAATAGCAATGCTGTAGACAACCCTATTCCCTGAATGCTTAAACCCTATCCTGAGCCTTATATATCTGAAGAAAGAGTCTCTAGGGTTTTAAAAAATAGCCACGATCCAAAGCTAGATCCAATCCTGAAATAAACAAAATCCCTAGATCTAAATCTGTCTTGGGATTTTCACCCTCAAGTCTGCATGACGGACTGTCTTAAAGTAGCACCATCAAGGAGTAAAACCCTCCTTGGGATCTGTGCCATCCTTAAGACCTCATGCACTTATTCTACAAAGACTCCAAAAGCATAACTTATCCTCAGCTGGAAAGTCAACTCCAAAATAGAAAAAAGCAAACTAAGTCTGTAAATCTCAAATTAGAAAAAGCAGAAGCTAAATCTGGATGCCTATTATAGGACTTCAATCCCTTCTAAAGTCAAATCTGCCCTCCGTTGTGACTGCACCTTATCTGCTAAGTGAAGGACTGCAAACTGCACCCTTCCTTAACTAATGGGCTGCTGCCCCCAGGCTGAAGTTACTGTCTGAGCTATAATATCTAACAGTACGAGGTTTGCTACCCAATCATTGAAATCTTAAACACATGGCCTATTGCAAGATAAATATTGACATGGGTTGACTTTCCCTAAGGCTTATAAGCTGAATGATTCTGTGCAAGTGTTTAGTAGAGACACGCATGGCTCCACCCCCCACACCTCATGATTGTGCCGAGAGGGACATTTCTACAGCCTGGGTGGGGGGGAACTTTCTTATGTCAAGCATAAAAAATGAAAAAAAAAATCTTATGTTGGCCATACAAAATTTAAATATTTAAAAATAAAAAATAAGAATGCAAGTCACATGGTTTAAATCAATCTTATATAAATAAAATAAAACAAATATGGATAGAACTAACAAAATAAATCACGAATACAAATTCTACTCTGCAGAAGAAGGGAAATTCGGGTATGCATACAAGCACCGTCTTGGTAAAAAGTTTATGCATTTTCATAAACTACGCATTTTCGGTAAATAAATAAATTAGTTCAGTAAATCAGTTTGAATGGTTGAGTGATATAATTTAGCAGGGAAGTAACCGAAAGTTTCTTCAGCTTAATTTATGCTGGTATACACCTACACCTATCAGCAAACCTTTCCTTCATTTTTTCACTCAAAAAAGGGGTTTGCACCTCAAGGGATTTGATCCCTCTCAGCACTTCGTAGAACTGGAGTTAGATGGGTCTATACTGGTTCATAAAGAGCTCAATTGATACACATAAGAGCATTAGGGCAGTTCAAAGGTCTGCTTGCCTGAAGACATTTTTTAGCTGATAAGTTGATAACATGACGGAAACTTCTCCCTTGATTTGTCTTGAAGGGACCTTTTGTAACTTCCATCATTTAGGAAGGTTTTGGCTACCTTTCAAGTTCTTTAATTATTAATAAGGGCCAAAAGTTCAAAACATCACTCGAGGAACTTCCTTTGATCTACACTTTGATGGACTTTTGGTTTAGGGGATGAGAGGCCTCACCTTGAAGGAACTATTTTGGTTGAATTCCTTAAGGTCTTTCACAAAGCACATTTGTAGCTTGTCACAGAGGGTGTCTATCAATCTCTATGTCTGAGCTTTGATGAGTATTTCAGTATGTTATTGTATGACATCCATTATGTCAGGAATTAGGAATGGAGTGCTACTCAATCACAGTAATTCTGTTCTATATCCAAGACATTCACAATCAATGAAAAATATATAATACTTATGTATGCAAATCTTAGTAATAAAAGCCTAGGGATTAATTGGGATTCAGCCCATTAAATCACAGAAACAATCTATAAACTTGACTTCATCTCCATCTTGTAGGATACTCTAAAGTGTAATGGTTCTTGTAAAATCCATTTGTACAATTCTAGGAAGGTAGCATAGATATTTGATTGGAAGATCAATTGCAGTTTGTTCATCCTTTTGTTGCCCCATCTCTTATAAGCCCTGACCCATAATAAAGCTTTTGTGGCTCATTGAAGGCTTGTGTAATTGGCTGCCTAGGGTTATTACCCTCATACAAAGCCTGCCTAAGCACATGCTTCTTCTCTCAACTTTAAAGTTAGGGTGTTATTAATTTTTTTATTCATTCTCGGCCATATATACGATGTTGCGCTTTGTCAACACGCATTAGTTTGTTTTGTTTTCATTTCTTGCTATTGATCTCAAGTTATAGTGCATTTCTTCATGATGTCAGTTCTAGTGTTATTTCTTTTGATCATGATTGAAGCATTCATTATGAAATGCATGTAAATAACGTATTAATTTACTCCCATTTTATGTTTTCTTTCCAATACAGGGTGCAGATCTTGCTGTCCAGGAAGGAAAAAGTGCAGCAGCTTTAGCAGCCTGCAGAACACTTGCAGAAGAGATAACAGAACAACGGTTTCCTGCTCCTCGTATTCTTTCATTCAAAGTTAGTTTCATATCTCTTAAACCGTTTGGTGTATAATCTTTTTTTATGAAGTGCTGATTTTAGATGCTCTTCTGGTATGAAAACTTTTTACTTGTACATAATCTAATGAGGCTCTTGAGCAAATTTAAATTCAGAAATAGTATTCAATGCTAATATTTATTATTTATAACCTTAATCACAGAATGTTTCTATCAGAAAATAAAACATATACCTGTGTAATGGATGGGTGTACTAAACTAACAGTAGCCGACTGCATAGCCTTGAACATGGATGTATTTGACATTTGAATAAAAAGCTTTATAAACATAAATGCTAAAGTATCAAGATTTTTAAATGAATACAATGTCATTTAATTATTTTGCCTTTGGAGGCTAACTATTAACTTAAATCTTTTGTGAATATTTAGGAGCCAACACAGAAACAATGGTGTTTTAAGATACATTTAAATTAGTGTTCCAGAATTTGCATTGAAATAGTTTTATTGAATATGTTAACTGTTATCAAGAAATGGATAAAATGTTCAAAACATATCAGCATTTATCATTTCATACACTATGGACTCTACTGAAGAAGAAAACCATCATCTTTGAGACAAGATGGGCACTGTCCTAGATGTCCATGGGTGTATATCTTTTCTTACTTTCCAAACAGTGAATTGCCTTTGGCATACATTTTAAAAATCTAAAGAAAATGGACCTGATTGAATCAGAGAAAATAATAACTTTAAGTGGAATTGCTTCCTGTCTTTTTTATCAGTAGATTTACTTTGTATTTGATAAAATAGGAAGCCTACAAAAATTGGCATTTTGATTATGTTCTTAACCAGATAATAGCTGGTAAACACATGGAATCTGCTGCTATACCTGGAATCTGAAATTTGGATTTTTGAATGGGATCGTGAACATTTGTAAACAAAGAAGGACATGACTAAAGTACTTTTGGAAATCATCAAAACAGAACCTTTAACAATATTGAATAACATTTTAGGCAGTACATAAAATGAAAGATAATATTCCTGCAAAAGGGATGGACACCAATTCAGGTTTAAGAGAGCACTAAAATATTTGTGGAAATCCTCAAAGCAGAACCTTTATTGTCTTTGAATATTATTTCATACAGTACATAAGATGAGAAGGTATGGATGCCAACTCAATTTTAATAGTCTCTCAGAGCAGTATGAAGTTTGAACACTGCACTTGGCCAAGGATTCAGTTTCTGACAGACTGCCCGCAAAAACACATTCCAAAAATCTGCTCTGCTCTATATTTTGTCCCTTGTCTTTGCATGTGGATAAATGATTTATTTTACAATAAATTTATTCTATTAATTATTTTAACCTTAATATCCTTCAGTAAAGCTATTGCTCCTAAACCCTATGCTCGCTGTTCTAATCAAACCAGGCTTCCTTAATTTAAATTTTATTTTTCTATTGTCAGGTATGAATGTTGGCCTTTGTACTGAGATGCGAACAGTAGCATGGTCTTTGACTCTTTACACACCTTGACAAGCTTATACGAGAAAAATTTTAGATTTCAAAGAATCTGTTTAATAAATGAATAACCCTGATGCTTTTTGCTCATATCTTTGATTAGTGTATTTAGAATTAGAAAGCTTGATACTTTTCTGTTTGCCCATCGGTGGTCCTTGCATGCGTTGTAGCAGCCACGTGACAAGGCCAATGTGTGATAGCCTAACAAGCACTTTTTCTGTATTGGAAGTTTTGTACAAAGACTTACTAGGCTATTTCCTAACTATCTTTGCAGGAGGGAAGCTCCCAAGCACGGTACATTTTATCAAGATTGATACCTGCACACAAAGATCCTCCATATGAGCAGGTATGCTGGATCTGGAATTCATATTAATTGTCTATTTTATGTTTTGTTTGGTGAAAACCCCATTTAAACACGTCCAAAATTGAAAATGCCTTTTGGGATGAAAATATCTAATCATTTTTGCTGGTATATTTTGCAGGAAGCAAGATTTCCTCAGCTGCGTACCTTAACACCCGAACAAAGGACAAAACTAAAAAGTAGTTTTCTACACTTAGACGATTTAAGTTTTTGTGAGTGGATGCGCAGTATGAAATTGGTTCCTCCCGAACCAAGCTAATTCCAGAAGCGTAGTGAAGGTGTTCTCTGTACCCATTCTCTGCACTTACTGTGCGCCAGGACAGTGTAACCACCTGAATTCAAAATGGAGTTGAGCATGGGCTGTTTCATCCTGTGCATTCTCAGTGCGGCAGATGGAATTCTTTGGATTTAAATATGTCCGAACAAGGCCCTTAGATAGCAACAGAGTATGTGACCTGTTAATTTACATTTCTATTGTTTCAGTTCTCGGAACAAGAAATGAGATATGTATTGGATGCCTTCGCGAGACTTCGCAATTTTTTGTATAAGCACAGTATATCTCGGAGGCAATGTTGTTAATAAGTAACTCAGAGTTGGTTGCATGAAAATCTTCACTTGGCAGCAATAATTTGCAGGTATTGAATGAAAGGAACCATTTTAATGTGTGAGCAATCTCCTATAGTTTGAAAGCTTGCAATACCTCCACCTGTAGGAAGGTTTCACACTATAGTTTATAAAATTGCTTGGCAGTTTTTACGTTTTGTGATACGAAGAATTGACTTTTCTGGAATTTGTAAAGCTGTAGAGATTTGTCGCTGGCATTTGTATTGATCTTATAATAGCACAGCGGACATGTTAATTGTTGGACTCATATTTCCTTATGTCAAGCTCTGCAATAGTAAGTTCATTGCAAAGACTTCCTACTAGGGTTTGATTTAGGAAAATTTTAATTTTAAATTTGTATCAGCCAGTCCATTATATCTTTTGTCCCGAACTATTCTTCTGCTATGCTGGCTAAGATGCATACCGATGTTTAAGAGCCATGCATTTCAATCAAAGCAAATCCGTGGAGATTTGTTGTGAACCTCTGTATTGTGTGTTATGGTTTCACTCAGGCCATGGACATTTGAGTTCAATGTGTTTATTTGCATTATGCCCTTTGATCACATCAAGGGAGGGTAACCTAAAGATCCTAGATACTACAGCGCTCTAACAAAAGTTTCCTATTGTAGAAAGGAAGGTTGACTAGTGGATTGTCATGATTTTCCCACTATTAGAGACTTTTTTTTGTGTCATCCATGATTGCAGGTTAGGTTATGGATATCATGTATCCTGGTAAAAGCCCTTTGATCACATCAAGGAAGGGTAACCTAAAGATCATAGATACTACAGTGCTCTAACAAAAGTTCCCTATCGTAGAAAGGAAGGTTGTCTAGTGGATTGTCATGATTTTCCCACTATTAGAGACATTTTTGTGTCAACCATGATTGTGGGTTAGGTTATGTATAGCATGTATACTGGTAAAAGTTCCGAACAGGTGAAGTAATGAACTGTCATATTTTCTGCATGAGAACAGATCTAGTAGCATCTGTTCTAGCCTGTAGAAGTCAACAGGTGCAAGTCGATCTCCACCATTGTGCTTCTTTAAGGGTGTGTGAGTCTTAGTACTTGGCTGTTATTTGTACTATTCTTGGTTTTGTGTCAATAAAAGTTTAAAATGCTTAATATGTGATTTCCCTTAATTTTCTGTATAGTTTTTGTACTAAATGTATATACGAAGCACAAGGTTGCAACTACGATGTCAACCCATACACACCAGCTTGTTGAATGGTGAGAATTGGCTGTTGTGTCTATGTCAAGACTTAAACATTTTTTAAGACTATTTTTGTGTGATTAATGAAGGATCATTAGCAATCTTTGGTAATTTCTTTTGCATATTTTTACAAGAATGTCAACCAGTATATTATTGAGTTCTTCAGGGGATTGAAAGAACCTCAAAATAGAAATATACCTTAGCGGTAGTAAGGTAACTAAATGCAAAATTGGGGGAGTAGAAACCCATTACAGGGAAGGATCATTAAATTCTTTGGTAATCTCTTTTGTATATTTCTACAAGGTCATTGACCAATATATCATTGAGTACTTCGGGGATCAAAAAAATATCAAAATAGAAATCTTAATCTTTGGGAACAAGATAATTAAATGCAAGTTTTGGGAAGTTGTTAAAAATCCCATTAGTTTGTCTCTGCATGCCTTGGAGAGGGCAGGCCCAACCAACTGAAGTGATACATGTTACTTCAGTCTTGACAGTGGTACATTAGGATAGCTTTCTACACATGGTGGATTATATCTTCTTTGTGCCAGATTTCAAAAGCAATGACACATACAAATAACCCAAGAATGTGACATCTTGTAGAACCAAGTAAAAACCCATTATTTCGTCTCTTCATGTCTTGAAGAGGACATGCCTGGCCAACTAAAGTGATAAATGTTGCTTCAATCTCTGCAGAGGCACATTAGCATACTGTTCTACACAGGGAGGCCTATTATTTGTATTGGTGGGAGTTCAAAAGCAACAACACGTATATCTAACCCAAGAATGTAACATCTTTGGTAGAGCAAGAAGCTATTTTTAAGGGGTTTGGATTAAAACTATTTACCATTTTCAGTTTTCTATTTTGATTATCATGGGTTTAGAGTCTAGACTTGGAAAGGTAACAATGATATATTTTTGGAACATGACTTTTGCCATTTCTTCTAGTTCTTTACATTCTCTTATCGGTCATACTAGACTTCATTCTCTTATTGGTCATACTAGATTCAAGGGGCATTTCTCTACATTAACTTTTTTTTAATATCAATTTTATATCCTTGGGATTGATGTATTTTGTAATGGACGAGTCTATGTATTCTATGTTTTGGACTTTTTCGGTGGGTTTTGATCAGAATCCAACATTTTTTTTGGTAAAATCTAAATTTGGAAGAGTTGAAATTATGTTTTTGAATCCATAAATAGATTCAACACCTTTAAATACTCCATAAAACCCAGATTATGCAAATTGCATAGCTAATATATTTGATTCTAAGATTTTTTTTACAGATTTCCAACCAGACTTTGAACAAAACAAGACGAAAAGTACCTTAAAAAAAGGTTGAAAACGTAGAATAATTTTATTGCATATTAGGGAGCACAAGGTTATGGCAAAAACCTATGCAATTGAATTGGATTTTGTAGTAAATAAAGCTTCAAAGCAGTGTAATGGTCCACCTAATATAGTGGCTCATCATAAAAGATGGACGACAATTAAATAATTGCACAAGTCTTGTGATAGGTTTAGTTAATGGGCAACAATAATTGTGGAAAAAGACATGACGTAATTATTGAAAAAGAATTGAGAGTGATTTGTTATATATATATATATATTCATATTCTCGAATGAAAAATGATAGGTAAGTTTTTAAATTATAAAACATGTTAAAGTAACAAATAAATTATTTGAAATCGAGTTTAAAATTGATTATAAGTTTGAGATATAAATTTAAATACTAAATTATTAGGCATTTTTAAGTTAATAAATTGTGTTATATATGTATTTTTTTATAGCAACCATGTAGAGCCTTGAGATTTACATAACAAATAATTGAAGTTCAAGAAGGCTTTTGCCCAGGGGTGGCATGTAAGAGGGGCCTTTATGGCATTGATGGAAAATTATAATTAAGCACACTTGGGGGATCATGATAACAACCAACAACCAAGCTGAAATCCATGCCATGTACCTTGGAATTTCTCTCCTTTGTTCTTAACATATCAAGCTAGTGATGCTTTTCGAACATTCTTCTCTAATTATGACTAGAAGGGAGAGGGACACTAATGCAACAATTCCAAGTAAAATGTTAAAAATAATTTATAGTCTTTTCACCTCCTTTGATTGAGGTTGCTTCCTACATAGTCGAAAGGCAAACAACTACAAAGATGTTCTCATGGAAAATCAAGCGACTTATCTAGATAAAAGGGTTCTCCCTAGTAAAAAAATGGGGGAACCCTTGAGATTTTTTGGTTACCTTAGCATGTAATATAGTATGGTAACAATATTCTCCCAACTTAAACTTTGGAAATTTACACCATATTCATATGCATGGTGGGATACGTTTGTGGTGAGCATGTGTACATGGGTAGGGTTTAAGAGAGATGATATAACTCTTCCTCGTGCCCCTTGTGCCTTCACACATTTGCATATGGGCTTGCTTGAGGGTGAATTTAACTCAGTTTTAATGGCAACCAAATTTTGAAGGTGGGATAATCCTTATTGTGGTAGACTATGTTAGTTTGTAGTCCATGAACATTGCCAGGAGAACATTGTTTAATGGCTTCTTGATCATCCCTAGTCTTGACAAAGTTAAGATTGTGAAAGCATTTGAAGGTAGGATAATCCTTATTGTGGTAGACAATGTGGGTTTGTAATCCATGAACATTGCAAGGAAAACAAAGTTTAATGGCTTCTTGATTGTCCCTAGTCTTGATAATGTGAGAATTGTGAAAGCATTTGCCCTCTGTGGGGAATAATCTACTTAATGAGTGCCTTGGAGTTCAACTTGTTGGAGGGATAGAACACAATTGCATCTTTGACATGGGTAAGTGGTTTGGATTTTCTTGTCATGTCTTTGTCTTACCCTTACTTGTCTTGCTTCCTCTTTTGGAAGGGATTGTAGGTAGTGTTACCGCACAAACTAGCACTTGTAGTTAAAGCCCCAAAGATCCCTGCTAGTTCATAGTAACCCAAGAGTTGCTAACCACTGTCACCATGAAAACTACCTCTATGCACTTATGGTTGGTTCTTCTCCAACTCGAGACAGCCTCCCTAGGTAGGATTGTCATAGCCAAAATGGGCTATGGAAATAAGGCACAAGGTGATTGAGAAGAGATAACCTTAGTAAAATGAGGTTGAAGTTTTGAGGATTTTTTGAATAAGTGATGGGGAGACCTAGGAGATCAGTGTCAATATTCAACTAAGGCAATTGAGTCAAAGTGAATCAAATGGCAAGTGAGGCCAAGAATAATGCTCTTTGAGATTTGGTCAATTTTCTTCAAAGGTTAGGTGTTGAGGCACAGTAGTCACATCACCCAATTGAGGACAAACAATGCACTTCAAGGTCTTCAAGAGGGAGATTCAATGGGGAAAAGTCCTGAGTCACCCAAGATTAACTATGGAGAAGGTAAGCATCATAAAACTCTTTCCAAGGAGCTTGAACACATATCAAAACAAGGTCTAAAATACTCATCCAAACCAACAAAGGAGAATGTGCAAGTCAATAGCTTAGGACGTCCTTCTTCCAACTGTTCTTGGATCAATCATGAGAGGTTTGTAGAAGACTTGAAAGTTCTAACATTCATTCTTAAGCACAATAATAGAAGCAAGAAGAAGAAGCTTCAAGGGTTGACAACACTTTTCACCACATAGAAAGAACCCTTAACAAATTGTACAAAAGAAATGTATATTGTTGAAGCTCCAAAAGAGAGGAAGCTCTCTAAGTCCACCCATGAAAATGAAATGAGGAAGTGTTTCTCTATTTATAGGAGAGACAAACTTCATTTACAATAAAATAACAATATTTTCCTAAGATCTAGCCTAAGGTGGAGTAAAATACAACAAAAGCTCCACTACAACCAACTAATACAGTGAAATAAGGTGGTCAAAGCCACTTCTACAATGATGAGATACATTGACCGCTAACAAAGGGGAATTCTTCCACCAAGCAAAAAATAATGGTTGATGATGCCATGTGGCCTCCAAAGGCCCCTTTAAGAAACTTCTACGATAAAGCACACCCAATGTGTCCAATTTTACTCGATGTGGAGTGTTGCTCCAAACATGTGCAACTTTTCCAACAATCAACCAAACAAATGTCCATATGTAACCAACTCCATGATATGTTAGTTCTAGTTTAGCCCATTTAGTAAGAATTTAAGTACACATTTGTACAACATGTGTGCCACACCATGATGTCATTCTTAGGCTTCACACATGGAGATAAGTGGTGCACGCTCAGAGCCCAGTTTTGATGATGCAGTGGTAACTCAACCTCCCCTTTTGCACACATGAACTTTACCTTGTAGCTAAGTGTTGTGTACAACACTCATTATTGATTGTCAAATTTGTCATATGCAAGGAATTCAAATTTATCAATTTGCGGTAAATTAAAAAAAATGACTAAGACAATTACCGAGAACAACACAACATTGAATTTGCAGATCTCATTATAAAATACCATGTGTCCATCACTATGCAGGGAAGTTCACTGGTTAGTTTGTATCGGGAAATAGTGCCAGTAATGCTAGCATGCAACTCATTTAAAAGAATGGCAAACAATCAGCCAAGGTTTAAATCAATTAAAAAACTTTAATTTTTAAAATTGAATTATACCCTGTAAGTTAATTTATCACATTCTAAGTTAAAATCACATTTAATGTTTAATTCCGCTCATCTTATTTTCATCTTCACCTTGATGAGCTATCCTCTCTATAATCTAAAATTTTGAAATTTTAATGGCCGCATGGAGCAAGCCTATACTTGTGAAGTGAAGTCAAAAGTTAATTTCAAAAAAATAAGATTTTAGAGATGATGGCGGGCTAGGGTTACAAAGTGATGGCAAACATGGGTTCGTCTTGGGAGCTAGTGGTTTTCAAGATGTTGAATTTTTTATTAGATTTGGATTTTGGGTGAGATGTTGTCAGTTTTATCATTCTAGGGTTTGCAAAGGTGTGATGGCAAACTAGGGTTACAGTGTTGGCAGATATGCGTTAGTCTTGGGAGGTAGTGGTTCTCGGGACGACAAACTTTTGATAAGAGTTGGATAATGGGTGAGGTGTTTATTGATATAGGTCCTGGGATTTTAGGATCAGTAATGGAGGTATAGGGTTTAATTAACTTGAGTTCAGAGGAATGGTGAAGGTAGGGTTTGAAGTATAAGTCTTCCTAGGCGACTTTACGAAGACATCGAAATATTTTTGGGGGTTTTCGTGTGTTTTTGGTGATAGGTAAATTGATTTTTGGGTAATGTAGGTTCTTTTTTTTTTCTTTTTTTTTTAACCGGGGGATTGAGGTGGTCAGGTTTCACGTCACTCTTTCCTAGCACAAGACAGTTCTCAGTGATGCAGAGAGAACCAAGAAGAGTTTTTTATATGATTGTTTGCCACTTCAAGTGGTGGCCTCCACGCTTTTCTTGGATAAAAACAAAAAATGTGTCAACGTCCTCGAGTGCACTTATCTAGAAAGAGGGATATTTCAAAAATAGCATCTACAAACCTAAGCCCCAGATTGCCAGCCATGGGAAGCACTCATCCGTTTTTCGACAACAAGGCTTTTCCGTCTGAAGGGTCTAACCCAAAATATTCTACAGGATTGGCATCCCAGAAGGTTGTTAGTATAGATTGGGTTGATAAAGACAAACCAGAGGTTCCGGCGAGGTCATCAGCGTGGGATACACGTGTCAAGACTAAGCATGGAAACCCTAAGGTGCCGGTGATTTCGGCAGTCCCTGTGCTGTCCTCCAAACATGTCTCAAAATCTCTAGAAATATCTCAAGTCCGGTGTAATATTGGCCATCAACAAAATTATAACCCTGTTGTCAGGAAAAATAAGAAGGGTGGAGGGTATAGACGTTGGAAGCTGTGGTAGGAAGAAGGAAGAAAGATCCTTAGCATAGGGGTTGGTTTGGAGGAAGTTGTGGGTTTGTCCCTCATAGGCCTAGTAGGAAAATTTAGTTACAAAGAAATGCGTTGCAGAGACATTGAAGCCCGGGCTTTGACTGTGCGGGCTCTGGCTATAGGTTACAGACCAAACATATTAGTTTTTCAGAAAAGGGTGGTATGGGTTCATATTCAAAGCCAAGGAACACACTTCCTATGTTTTGGTTCCGACTTGGCTAAATGGAAATGGAAGTTTAATGTTGAAGAGATGCCACTATGGATTTGATCTGGCAACATAAGGCACCAAAAAGAGGCACTTGTGGGTACTCTGCCCGAGTCTTCCCCTTCTTTTATGGAACAAAGAAGCATTGGTGGCGATAGGGAACCACCTGGATTGCTTCCTTCATGTGGAAGAGAAAATTCTTACTAGGATTGATAAAAGAGTGGGCAGATTACTGGTGGAAATATAGAGGAAATTTGGGGTCTAAAATGGGCCTTATAAGAAAACAAGCCAACAACAATTTCTTGTGAGTTGGAATTCAAGAACTAATAGAATTTCAATAAAATGAGTCAACCATAATGGTTGAATTCACATATTTGTCATAAAAAAACTACTTTTTTTTCACCATCATCATCACATTTTTTTAGGTATTTCTTGTTTTTGGGGTAGCGAGGTCTGTTAAAAGTATGCAGTGTGGGTACTCGTTGGACGTGAAATTAAATTCCGCATCCAACGAACAAAAAAATAGTTTTTGTCTTTCTTTCTCCAAAATTACTAAATATTATTTTATTATTTTCCTTAGGAGGCCCATTTTAGACCTCAAATTTCCTCTAATAACATGGCAAAGGGTCTTTTTGAAAAGCTAGTCATCGAATGACGAGGTCAGACCTTCACGCAGATCCTTGACTATTGGGGAATTCCATTTCGATATTTTAGGTGTAAGAAAATTGGGCATTTATGGAAACATTGTTCTTCCTCTAGCTTAGACTCTGACAAAGTTTCCTCAGAAGATATTGAAGCTTGGACTTCCGAGTACTCCATCGATCAAGATGAGGGACATCCTCGATTCGAGCCTCATACCCTCCTCCCTCTAACTCAGATATGTTGGTGGTGGACCAAAATTTAAATCCTTATTTTGTTTCATCTTTGAACCCTCAAGAATGTGAATTAATTAACATCCTAGAATCAAAGGGGGACACAGTTGGTGAAGATACTTTTGGGGTTTCACCCACTTTTACAAGGGAGTGGACTTAAATACACATATTAGGAATGAACCTTTAGAGATGAACTTAAATAGAGGTGATTTAATGCAAGAGCCTCTAGTGGAAAATGAAATTACCCCCATCCACGTTTCTTTCAATAGCCCTAAACCCATACAATCAAAAGAATATCATATTCATTCCATTGTGAAAGACCCTATTATCATTTCTAGCATAAGGGTTGAGGTTTTGGATACCAAAGTTAGCATGGGTTTTGTAGTCGAAGCAGAACCTTCAACATTCTAACAAATAACATTACCTAGTGTTTTCTCTCTCTTACATCCTCCCCACTCTTACAAAGATGCTCTAAAAAAGGGTCCTCTCTGATGGGTTGAATAAGGATTTCTCTACTATCAAAACTAGAAGCGCTAGAAAATCTCACAAACTGGCCGCTCCTACTATACTTGTCCTCTCCCTGATCAAATGCTCTGATTTGCAAGCTTCCCCTCATGATAAATGGGCTCTTAGAGAAATTAAATCCCTAGCAAGGGTGAATAAATGATGTGTAGATCCATAAATATTAGGGGAATGGTGGGGACTACCAAAACACCTTGCCCTCCAAAGGTTCATGGAACGTATTAAGCCGGACTTAATCTTTCTGCAAGAGATGATAGTCTCGGGTGGAAAAGCGCGTGTCTTCTTTTCCCGTATAGAAAATGATTGGGATGTTGTAACAACTGATGTTGTAGACCTTTCGGGGGGGTTTGTTAGCAGCATGGGACCCCTATAAGGCTAAAATAAAAGCTTTCTCTATATTTGCAAGTATATTTTTAACTGGTAGGGTTGTTGGATTTGCGAAGGAAATCAATTTCTTGAATATATACAGGCCCTATCAATCAAAGGAACTATTTTGGGATCAAGTTTGTATGGAAGGAACTCCAAATCTCCAATCTTATGATTGGTGGTGATCTAAACTACACTTGGGCTGCTTCAGAAATTTGGTGTCAAAAGACAAGGCAAGATCCTTTGGCTAACTATTTCAAAGAAATGTTTAACTTGACAGATCTTGTTGATGTGGAACCTCTCCCTTTAATACCTACATGGAGAAATGGTAGAATTGGTGAGAAAGGGGTTGCAAAAAGTCTTTAACAGGTTCCTTCTCAGTGAATCTATGGTTGAAAAGGTTTATAAATACAGAACTTGGATAGACTCAAATATAATCTCGGACCACTATCCCATTATCTGTCAAATAGAGTTTGATAGTGAGAAAAGAAATTTTCCATTCAGGTTCAATCATACTTGGCCGGCCAAGGAACCTGAATTCCGTGAGTTGATTGAAAAGGTTTGGACCTCATATGAGATTACAAGCTGGTCTTCGGCTTTGGAGAGACTTACAATGAAACTTAAAACCCTCGAAGAGGCTGTAATTAAATGGGAAAAATCCAGGTGGTATCAGGCTCGAGAGGACCTCTTCAAAATTGAAGAACAAATTGAAAAATTCACTTAGGTATATGGCTTTGGAATATTACATCAGTCAGAGATGGATTCCTTCCTTGATTATCCTGGAGAGGGAAAAAACTAATATTTTTAAGCTATATGAGGAAAAGTGGAGGCTTAACAGTAGAATCACTTGGTTGGAGGCTGTAGATAAAAATACAATTCTTTTCACAAATTTGCTGAGCAAAACCGGAACATCAATTCCATATGGAAACTAAAAGATGAAAGTGGATATTCGGTCACAGAACATGATTTACAACAGCTGGATTTCTCCCATTTTGGGAAGTTATACAAAGATCCAGGTAATTTCTCAATCCGGGAACAAATTAAAGTTATCAAGGAATACCCTAGGTTCTTGTCGGAGGAGGGGGATAGGGTCTTCCTTCCAGTAACATTGGAAGAGTTAAAATATGGTCTGAAGGCTTCAATGAGATGTAAAAGCCCAGGTCCAGATGGTTGGACTATGGAGCTGTTCCTAGAATGTGTAGACTTCATGGGTAACGACCTTCTACTTGCCATTGGAGAATCTAGATCCACAGGGTTGGTTTTTGGTGCGCTATAGACTCAACTTTTATTGCTTTGATCCCTATGAATACCTTCCCAGGGGATTACAATGACTATCAACCTATCTCCCTTTGCAACTTTGTTTATAAACTGATCTCCAAGATTATAGCAATGCGTTAAATCATCTTTTATCAAGGTCCATATCCTTGGAGCAATTTGGATTTTTGGAGTATAGACAGATATTGGAAGCTATCAGTGTTGCACAAGAGGTTTTCCACATCATCAAAAAGAGAAATCTGAAAGCTATGGTTGTCAGAGTTGGATCTCAACAAAGCTTATGATAGAGTCCACTGGGGCTTTCTCAGGTTGGTTCTTATTCAAATAGGGATTCCATATAGACCTATGAAATGGATTATGGCTTGCAGTCTCGTCGATTAATTATGCAGCAATTGTTAATGGTAGTTCTAGAATTTTTTCGTCTTCTAGGGGATTACGTAAGGGTGCGCGTTGTCTCCTCTTCTATTCTTGCTTACTATAAACGGTCTCAACAGGCTAATCTCCAAAGATGGCTGTATAAAGGGAATCAAGTTTGGCTCAAACCTATCTATTTCACACCTCCTCTTTATTGATGATATCATGATTTGGAGATTGGATCTGTGCAAGAATGGAGTTGTGTTGTTACAAGGACATAATCAAATTATTTTACAGTGTTTCAGGCATGTCAATAAATCTAAACAAATCTCGCTTATTGGAGCATGACATCGACAATGTGACGGATGTAGGTATAAAATAAATCTTTCCCCTGCAAGTTTCCCCATTATCCACATGAACAAAATATCTAGGATATTTCATAAATCTAAATGGATACTGGACCAGGGATTGGCTTTGGCTGCTGAAGCGTTTTGACAAGTGCATCAACCATTGGTGCTGGCGATGGCTATCACTCGGTGGTAGATTATTCCTGGAAAAATATGTACTGGAAAATTTTGCAGTGTATTAGCTAGCACTGAACAAAAATCCAATGTCTATACTAAATGAGATTAGGAGGAAGACACGTGCTTTCCTCTGGTCGGGTTAAAATGAAGACAAATCAATGAAACATCTTGCTAGGTGGGAGGTTCTGGCATGATCAAAAGAAAATGTGGAGGGGATTAAAAAACACCTTTCTGTTCTCAAAATCCCTGCGAGCAAGAAGTTTATGGCTTGCAATCTTTGGTAGTAGACTGTGGAGCTGTATTGTAAAAGTCAAATACATAAAGGAAAATTTCCATCGTCCAATGGATCCGTAGTGGGCACAAAAGCTGTTTCAAATTTTTTGTCTTGCCTGATACAAGACCAATGGACCATGAAAGGTGTTTCAAATTTTTGGTCTTGCCTAATACAATCCTTCAATGTTCTTGGGGAATGGTTGACATGGTACACTTGGAACGACATATCCATTCGAATTGGAACAGATCCGATCATAGAAGGCCCCAATCCTTTCATCCTTTCCAGTCATCTGGTCTTTTTCCTACATTGAAATGGATATTTTCATCTGAACCAGATTGTAACGCCTCCGAAAAAAGATTGGAGATCTACATGGTTGGGTCACTGCGGCTCAATTGGGATTAATTGGCAATATGGCTCTTGAATAGACAAATTATATAAAGGGCCTTCACAAAGGATATATCCATCTAGATAGGAGAGATGATGTTCTTAAATGGTCTTATAACAACAAACAAGGAGTTCTTACTGCCAAACTTGCATATCAGGCGTTGATGGACGATCTTGTAGCTTCTCCGGAATGGTGGCATAAAGCTATCTAGAGATGGAACATGCCATTCAAAATCACCCTCTTCTGCTGGTTAGCATTGGAAAACCAAATTCACACTTGCGATAACCTCGTCGGGAAATGTATGAATGGCCCAAATGTCTGCATTCTCTGTGGAAGCTGTGAAGAAACAATCTTCCATTTATTTGCCACTTGTATGTAGCTTGCTACAGTGACTGCCCTTCCAAGTGGGAAGGCAATTCAGTTCCTGAGTGTTTTCTCAATTGGAAGATTAATGGTCAGAATCGGCTTGCGCTTCCTTGCTTCATTTGCTGGGAAATTTGGAAAGGAAGGAACAATTTTTTTTCATAAACTCCAAAATTGATAATAATTTTTATTGGTTTCAAGGAATTAACAGTGTTCTATGAGTACTCTCCCAACAATGTTTCAGGTCACAATTTACTACAAGTGACACATACAGTTCCCCGACTAAAAAATCCCATGGTTCTTCACAACCGGCTTCCTCCTTGTGCAGAGTCTGTGCCGCTCTTTGGTTGAACAATTCAAAAGTGTACAAGATGTGGATGTCTTGTGGCTTGGGTACTAATTCTAAAGGTGGATTGTTGCATTATGGTTGATTATATTCTTTTCAACACATCTCAAACTAGATGGCATCCATGCAGGGTTGGAATTTGGCGCCAGTCACAAGGTGTTTTGCCCGTTATTTACGGTTAAATTTTTTATCATTCAACTGGTAAATAATTTGCCAGAAAGTATTTTTGAAGTTTGATTAGTTTTGTAAACCGTCATAAATTTTAGTATATGGGCTTGAATGTAGGGTTGGAATAGTTGATTATTTAATTACATATAGTCTTAATATATACATTTTTTATTCATTCAACAAATAAGTAAATTAATTTTATCTTGACAATTATTCATAGTCAAATTTGTAAATTAGTCTAGTTACATTTAAATAATTTAGATTCTGACAAATTGGATGTATTAAAATATTACATAAAAATTTCTCATTTATTAAAAAAAGTCTAATTTTTTAATTTAAGGCTACACAATTTGAGCTTCTTTAGCAAAGCAATAACAGTTCTAAGTAGTTTTGATATGTAGTTGTATCTCCCAGCCAGCATCTTGAAGTTGTGTTGGCAGACTATTAAAACCAGGAGAACATTGTAGGTATTATTCATGACTCCGAACTTTAGACAAGAGATCTAGGACTTGGAGAGTAATTTAAGCTAATGCAAGGGCTTCTAGCATTGTTTTGGGAAGTTTTTTTATTTATAGAAAGTAATTTCCTTAATAAGTTTGACATAGTTGAAGGCAAACTTTTTGAAGATGACGAGTAAGCTAATAACTCAAAACGTCAAAAAAATTTAGTCTGAAAGGTAAAGATGAATTGAAATTCCAACCCTGCATCCATGTTTATGGTGGATTGGGCATCTTGCAAAAACATTGTCAACATTCTCCAGCTGTGGGTTTGGATGGAACATTCTAGGAGGTTGATTGGCAAGTTCAAGGATATCTCTCTTTCTCCTTTATATTGAAACCAAAATCACTTGCAAATTTCACTTTCCAATAAAGCTCTGTTTGTTAAAGAGGGCTTTATCTTCTATGAACTTTGGGAGGATGATTATCTTATATTTAAGAACAAGATAAAGATATTCTACTTGGGCTTGTTTTAGGTTGCTTTTTGTTTTTCTGGTCTTCATATTCAGTTTTTTCCATTTGTCTATTTGGGTTATTTTGTGTATTTTCTTAAACTTCTTGACATTGGCATAATAAGGATAAGGTAAATTTGCCTCTATTTTTGACATATATTATAAAATAAGAACTATTAAAATTTTATTGTTTTATTTTTAATTTTGTTCATATCCTTTCATAATTAGTTTTAGATTTTAAAAGTTTAAAGTTTTAAAATTTATTAGTTTTAGATTTTAAAAGTTTAAAGTTTTAAAATTTATGATATATTTTTTGTTTTATTTATTTAATTATAAACATCAAATATTAAATTAGATTTAAATTAGGTTTATTTTCTAATATAAATTTTAGGAACTAGTTATAATATTAGATTTTAGTTAGGTTAATATTTTTTGGAAAACAAAGCTGAGAGTTATGGGCGATCCTCCTAGAAGACAATATCCCTTTGGGTATTTCGATGGTGCAGCCGCCAAGAACATTGGAGGGGCTGGTTTTGTTTTATATTTTAACAGCACTCACAGTATGCATTTCTCCTTAGGATGTGGAAAATGCACCAACAACAAATCTGAATTAATAGCTTTATGGGCCCTTCTCACGGTAATAAAGCTCATGGGAATACCAATCCTCTCCATCTATGGCGATTCCCTTGTCATCATTTCCTGGGCCACTGGCAAGAGCACTCTAAACCTTCCTCATCTGAGACATTGGAGTGATGAGACTAGAATTCTGCTACATTCTTTTCCAGGAATGATCATGAAACACATCTTTAGTGAACATAATCAGACTGTGGACAGTCTCTCAAAAAAAGCTCTTTCCTTAGTTTCTGGATATGGGACTTTCAATGAAGTCATGAATGATATCATAATTGATCATGGTAATTTCTGATTATTTTAAAAGTGCTATTTTAATTTAAGCACTCTATTTTCTTGTATGGAATCAGTATCTGGCATAACTGATCTAGCAATCTGTATGCTCACGAATCATGCGGTTTCTGACTCTTTCTGGATTAGATATATATCTAACCTGTTTATACAGGAGTGATGATTGCCTATCAGGTTTTGAAGTCAGGGAACGCCATAGAAAGAGGATCTCCTCATTGGCTGCCCCTTATTGAGAATGATCTATTGATTGAATGTATACGTTGATCTTTGATTCCATTTTTAATAGAATATCAAGATCTGGTATTTTTTCTTCTGAAAAATAAAATTTGTTTTATTGTTATATAATTTATTTTTGCATTTTAATTATTTAAAAATTTAATAATTAAATTTATGGATATATTAATTAGATAAATTCTTTTTTTTAAATTATATAAAAGTTTTAATATATATATATATATATATTTTAACAAAAAGTAGAGAAAAATGGCCATATAAATATTGAATGTTTTATGTATATTTAAAACAAATAAATTAACTTCTACATATATCTATATCCAGTATCTGTATATCTACTGGATAGGGGCTACAAGATTCGAACTCTAAACGAATTGCCCACTGCCCAGAAGCATGAAAACCCTGTCATTTATGGAGAGGTCATCTGCCATAACATCTTATATAAATGCAGGATCTTGATTTATGGAAATGAACGCACTTCAGTGGAGTAACATTACACAGAACGACTACCAATCCGGCCGTGTCCAAGCTGATCCAAGACTACCATTGAGCTTCTAAAACACCTATAATGAAGACGTCTACCAACATGCGAGATAGCATTAAGCTCTGCCGTTTCTGGAACAATTTCTGGGTAAGGAGAAAGAACATCAATATTGAATTAAACCTCAACTGTTGTAGAATGTCTCTGCTCTTTTGTGCCAGTACGCTACCTTCCATATTAAGGGGAAAGCTTCATGAAGATTCTTGGATGAGTGTTTCTGATTGCTTTTTCAACAGCAGTCTAGATTACAGAGGTGGAATCGAGTCTTTACGAGCATCATACAATAGTGAACCGACTTTAACAACTCTCCAATGAACCCCTTTTTTAGCACAGACATCCATGGAAACAGATCTGCATCAGGATTGCGAAGAGTTGTTCTTATTGCTGTGATTTGTTTTTATCATTCAAAGCTTGATATTCTTCATCGTTCACCCCATACTCAGATCTGACAACATGCAGAACAGTATAGGCTCGCAATCTGCTTGATAGATCATGTCTGCATGCTGGGTGAGAGCCATGATAATACCCTACTGGGGCAAACTGATGGTGGAGGTCAAATATCGTTCACAAGTGCCGATGACATCTCGGTGCCATCAGGAGTTTTCAAATAGTTCCTCAAATCAGAGATTAGGGCTGCCCTTTGTCAATGCCTCGTATTTATCAACAGTATGGGCCCGCATCAAAGCTTAGAACATTCATGACAATGCATTCCACGGCTTGTCCAGAACTGCTGTATTTCTATGATTTTCTACCCAAGTCTGCACTTAAACCATCACAAGGATGCCTACAAGACACCCATGTGAAGATGAGGGTAACAGGTAGCATCTCTGTTGGGTTTAAATTTATGTTCAGAAGCATTGGTTCTGTTAATTTGGTTGTCTGGAGCCCAAGGCATCTTAAGTTTTTAGGCCTGGTCATTGAAATGGAGAGATTTTCTATGCCTAGGGGTAGCAGGGGTAGCAATGAAGAAGGCAGTTATGAGGCCAAGAAAATGGTGCAACATTGGGCTAGGGTGCAACATTTAGCTAGCCCATTGCAAGGTATGCATCAGGTGATAGAGTGTTTGAGTATGCAGATAGAATGTGAAAAGGCTAAACAAAAAGAATTACAAGCACTACTTTGGGGGCAGAAAGACAAATAATTTCCAAGTGATTTAGAGATGCAGTATCCTACGATCCTAAAATTTGCTAGGAGTACCCTATTCCTAGCAAGACTGCCTTCCGTCTCTATTGGCTCAGTGAAATATGATGATGTTGACTGCCTTCCGTCTCTATTGGCTCAGTGAAATATGATGATGTTGACGAGGACACTATGCAATAGTTAGAAATAGGATAGGCAGGAAAATAACGAACATTTGGAAACTTTGAACTTGGAAGGGATAATGTTTCTATGGAGGAAGTTTACAATCGGTATGCCTTTGGTGAAATAACTTTGTTTATGTTGTTTAAATGTATTTTTATTTGAGAAAATATGTCAAGTAATAGAGTTACAGTTTCAAGAGCATTGTATTAGAACTTGCATGCAATAGGTATAAGTTTGAAGAGGACATCAGTGTTTTGGTTTGCCTTTATTGAGAACATATTTTGTCAAGAGTGTCCCATTAAGTCTTGAGCATATGGATAAGGTATAATTGTTTGAGTGCTAAAGTGCTCTCCATCTATTAAAAGTTAAGAAGATTATTAATATAACTAAACTATCCCATCCAAACTCTTAGGAAGTTGAGAAGGTTATTAATATAACTAAACTATCCCACCCAAACTCTTAGGTCTTCAAGTTGGCAAGGATAAGGTATAATTGCTTGAGTGCTAGAAAGTGCTCTTAATCTATTGAAAGTTGAGAAGGTTATTAATATAACTAAACTATCCCACCCAAAACCTTAAGTCTTCCGATGGGCAAGGGAGGTCTTGAGCAAGACTAGAAGGTCCTTTGAGCACATGTTATTCAAGTGTGTCGGGAAAGAGAGGACACATGGAGTCCAATCTAGTCAATCTAAGCCGACTTGGGACGGTGAGGGATACCATATACTTGTCATAATACATATACACAATGGCATTACTATTTATTATAGTTAAAAATTATAATTCAAGATTAAAATAAATTTAAGTTAACATTAATTCAAGATTAAAATACATTTTAAAAAGATCAACATCTAATGAAGGATTAAGAGGTAACATTTCTTTGGTTAAACACATGGTGGAAATTAACCCATGTGTGACCTTAAATTCCTAAAGTTGGTGAAGTACTCTAGTATGAATAACATGTTTGAAATATTATTTAATATAGTTGAACATGCCCATCTTCATTGTTAGAAAAGATAATGGAAAACCAATGTTCATTTAATGTAACTTAATGCAACCACATTTGCAATTGAGTTGAGTATGGATATACATGGAAGTTTTGAATGCTAGTAGGACAAGGAGCACAAATCAAATTTGGTGTGTAACTTTTGTTCTCAACACAAACCTAGTTGACATTGAATCACTTTGACGCATGAGCTAAGTTAGTGTGACAATAATTATTTGGCATCAAATGCAAAGATGAGATTGATGATTGATTGGTGATCAACATGTTTAACATGTTGGTGAAGATTTGATTTTGTCAAATTTGATCCTTGAACTTGTTAACTTTGATCATTGGGTAGTTTGGTGGAGCAAGTGGAAACCCCTAATCAATTTGATCCTTGACCATGGTCAAATTTAATCACCCATGCACATCTACATATATGAGATCACATCAACCATTTAGGCTAATGTTGAATGTGTAAGATAGCGTAGAGATCTCATGAGCTAGAGTGTTGTAAACTTGAGTGAGCCATTTGCATTGTGAGCAGTGAGTCAAAGAGTGTTATAATTAAATTTTGAGAAGCCATTGAAGATATAATACTCTATTGTGTCTTTACCATATTTGTGTTTGTTTACACAACTATGTTTTCTTGTGTAATTGATCTTGTATGTCTTATTGTTTTTGAGTCTGTGCTTGAGTGTTTATAATAATAAAAACTTAGTGTTAGAATTTGTAACTATTGCCCATGTTGAGATTGTACTAGCAAATAACATTGTGTAGCGTGGCAGATTGACATTGTTTACAGAAGATTAGTACATAATTTTCTCTTAATGTTAATTCAAAAGGAAATCACACTATTGTACATAAGCTAGGTTCTTCACACCCAAAATTATGTAGTATCAAAGTTGATAAGTTTGGGTGTGATTATTAGGGTGCCTAACATGTTGGCAATGCTTTGTCATTGAGATTTGCGCGTTCTACACTATTTTGTGGTTTGTGCAAATTTGCAAATTTCTCACATTCACCTCTACATCCACATGAAATCTTGGCTCATATTGGAACAAGAGGTTTATATAGTACCCAACCACATGCAAATGTTTATGGGGCTAGTTAGTCTACATGTTGTCTATCACCTCCCATAGTAACAAATCATTTTCTTGGTTTCCTTCATAGGTGTCACTGATGGCCTCCTTGCCCCTATCCATGGCCATCTCATAGAGGTAATGCATTGTGAGTTTCTCACCATCCACCAATCATAAGAAATTTTACTTAGTGGCTCAAAAAATATAACCACTTCCTAAACATCATTTCCTAAACCTTCATAATATGCAATATTAGCACTAAATGCCTCTAGGGTGATTGCATATTTCGATTATGTCCACTCAAGCCGCAAACATATTTAAAGCTAGCTTTCATAAAACAAGATATTGCAAGATAATAAAGTTGGTTATAATTTTAGTGATAGTATGATGAGTAATCATATTGTTTTCTATGTAAGTCATCATTATGTTAAGTGCCCAGTTATGATTGTAAATGACCTTGCTTTTTTTCAAATTCTTGGCTCCAATTTAGTTTGTCAACATCCTCTAACATAATGCTTATATAGTGTAATGCACACGAGGACCATTAAGGACCTTTTTGCTTGGAACTACAAGTGAAGGATGAAACATGAAAAAAATATAAGTCAACCCCATCACAAGTGAAGGATGAAACATGAAAAAAATAATATAAACAAAGGACACCTTTCTCTTTATCACACCAAGGAATTTCGCTTAAGCAAGAAGGCAACTATTTTTCTAGGTTTGGTATCTTTGGAGAATTCCTTCTTTTGTCTCTTGGGTTTATCTATGTGATTACTTTTGTATCTAGATGTACTTTTTATCTTGATTTGAATATCTACATAGAAAAAAAAATTCGGGTTTTCTTCCCTTGTGTAGAAGGGTTTCCCGGGATAAAAATCTCTGTCTTTTTGTTTCTGCACATGGCTATCTTTCAATGATCCTTATTTATTCCTGCTACAAATAATGATTGAAATTATACTATTGTATTAAAAATGCAACATGGTACCAAAGCAGTACTGAATAGATGCCATTGTCCAAAACTAGGGCATCCAATTTTGGACCTTTATCTCCATAGATTGACTTGAAAAGAGAACTTATGAAACTCGTCCTAGGAAGGCACACCTTTTTGTGGAGACAAATTTCATTTTGGAAAATTTTCAATTTTTTACCTTATTTCTGTCGGGGTCAATAACTTGAGTTTCCTAATTTAAGACCTTCTGACAACTATTTGGGTTCGATATTAGCATTCTCCAACTCACCCTTGGAGGGCACACCCATTTGTGGAACTAGATTCCAAATCTGAGAATTTTCATTTTTGACTTATTCTCTACTAGAACCGAAAAACTAGGGCTTCCAGTTTTCATTTGTTCTACCCATAGAGTTGACTAGAAAATAATGTTTTGTAAATATCCTAAGGAGGGTTCATCTTTCCTTGGGATCATATTTCTCATTTTCCAAACATTAATTTTGACCTAGCTCCTACTATGGTTTTAGGATTAGATCTCAAATTTCAGCATTTGACAAGTTTGTGTCCAATTTCAGAAAAAAGAAGACAAGTTGGATGGTGTACAGAAGAAGAAATATCTTTCAAAATATAAAATACGTGTCATACACTTGTCCACCTTGCTTATCAATGCCTTCATGAAAGGGAAGGAAGAGTCAAGGAAGAAAATATAAAGGTGGAGGATCAAGTCAAATTCCATAACAGAAAAGGAAGAAGGATCTTCCACATATCCAGTGCTTCAAATGTGAGAAGTACGGTCACTATGCCAGGCATTGTCCTTTGTTGAAGAATAGAAAGCAACATGCATAAACAACTAGTGTTGATGATCCTTCATTGAAGAAGACTAAAGAAGATGATCTTGAGGAAAGCGAAGAAGATTGTCAAAAGGAGTACTTCTAGTACACTCTATGTGTGCACCAATCATTGCATTATCTCAAGATGATGTGATTGTCATTGGTGATGTATGAAGATCTAGGTTACAGAAAGAAGATGAAGATCTGAGGACTCCAGTGATTTCTGCAAGGAGGAAAAAATCAACAGGGAGACAACACAAAAACACATAAAAGATAAGTATTTAATGCCTTGAGTAATAAGTTTTTCTATCATGCTTATACAATGCATTCATAAAATTGTGCATTGAACAATAGATTTATGATGAGCATATGATAGAGTTTTCTTTTATGCATTGATATATGACCGATATTGATGAGTAGTAGAATCATGTACTGTATGTTATGTATATGATTGAGTAAATAGACTATAGTGTTGCACAACATCCCATGAGCCCTTGATGGAGATGATCTAGGATGAAACCTCTTTGCTAACATGCTAAGAGCAATGCATGCTCTTGATAGTGTGTTATGGTGGAGATGGAAGGAATCTAGATAGTTATTGAGTGTTTTTGGTATACGGATGGGTGTTGTGCTAAAGCAGTGGATAAGACGCTAAATTCCCTTGAATGGTTACATAACTATGTGAAATGTTTCATTATACATAAGAAATTGTCATTGAGTTGGCTTGATTGATTAGTATGCAATTTTGTTGATTATTTGACTAAATTTGACTTGTAGGAAAAACCATATGCTATCGCCTACAAGAGAAGGATGATGAGACTTGTTATGAAGGACAAGTGATGGATGTGAAGTCAGACAGGTTCCATATCCCATTGATATTCAATGTTCAAGAGGAAGTAGAATGCTCAGAATCAGGAGGATTCTAGGAACATAGATCTCAGCTTAGGTTCCAAATCAGATAGCATAATGAATTCCATGAAAAAGGAAGTTGCTACAATGGATCTGATGACTGTTTAGCAGTGACAACAGATATACATGGATCTAGTACATTCAGTCATATGTGGACCCATGATCCATAAGTCCATAGGATCTCATATGGAGATTAACGGTTGGAAGCAAGAGGTTATATCAAATGTTGGTCTCTCTCCTATAGGGTTCCATCCTTATGATGATCATGAGAAGTTGCAGATAGCAGCCATAGATGAGTTCTCTACAATTCCTGAGATGCAGGATCCACATGAGGGGAAATTATCTTTTAGTTAGAGTCAAGACAAATCTAGAGTATTACATATGTCAAAGTTGATATACGCGTACTTTTGAGGATGTACAGTATACATATGCTCAGTTGGAGCATAGGATGCACTGGGATTCATCGGTGCAGATACTAGGAGACCCAGTGTTCAAGATGTAGTTCATATTAACATCTAGGATGACATCTTGTATAGGTTAATGGACTAGCTAGTGAGCAGCTAGAGAGGGAGAGTATGATGCAATGTTGTAGAGGGAGTTTGCAGCACAAGTTCCAAAGGGAGTATAGAGTGATATCTAGTGATAGAGAGAGAGAGCGAGAATCTCATCTTAATAGAATCACTTGATAATAGATTACACTAATGGATGAGAAACAATGTCCAATAGTGTAGCTTGTAGTGGTATGCTCTAGTGCAGAGGGAGCAAGAGGTTCCAACACAAAGGGAGTAGTTGCAACATATCATGTGTGGAATGGTCAAATATGGATTTAGATATGTCCTTGAGGAGATGAGGCCACTAAGAGATTCAGACTTTGATTAGGAAGGTTGTGTTGTGAGAGCACTTCAAAATGTCATTTCTAACGCAATTTCCTGGTGTAGCAGGAATCAAAATTTTCTGGCACTGAGTACATTGTAGTGTGTGTGGAAGTTTGCGAAGCAGTGTGGCTTCAGAAGCGCCTTGCTATATTGTTTGGTTAGATGATACAGTGGAACCTGATTCAGTCCAAGATGTGTGAATCTTTCAGTAAATCTAGTTTTTCATGATAGATCGAAACATGTAGAGGTACAATACCATGACATCTGAGACATAGTGTAAAAGGGAGCAGTTTAGCTCTAGTATATTCCTACATATGATCAGATTGACAACATTCTCAACCTCTAACCAAGGAAAATTTTGTGTACTTCCGTTACAAGCTTGGAGTGGTGGATAATGTATCCCTCATTGAGAGAAAGTGTCGATGTTGTAGCATCAATGAGACATTCTTCTTGAGACGAAGATAATGGTGTGACTCTCCATTGAGAGGGAGAGAGAGGGAACTAATTATTACGAATGATACTCCTCAATGGACTAAGTCGATTTTCTATGAGATATTATAATCCTCGATGGACTGAGTTGAGTTTCTATGAGATATTATACTCCTCAATGGACTAAGTTAGTTGATCTATTATAGTCCTCAATAGACTACGTTGAGTTGTTGTGAGATATTCTCCCTAGACTAGGAGAACATAGATCAATGGACTGATATGTTGTACATGGACACTTCTCGATGGACTGAGTTGCACTGGATTCTCTGAGTTGGTTCCCAACAACCCTTGTGGTTGTGAATGACTCATCATTGGGATGGTTCCCAACAACCCTTGTGGATGGGAATGACTCATCATTGGGTTGGTTCCCAACAACCCTTGAGGTGTAGCTCATGTGGTTGGGATAAATTACTAGGTTGGTGCCCAACAACCCTTGGGGTGTAGCCCATGAGGCTGGGATAACTTATTGGGTTGGTACCCAACAACTCTTGGGGTGTAACCCATGTAGTTTTGATAATTAATGGCTTGGTGTTTAAAAACCCTTTGGGTGTAGCCCATGCACTTGGGATAACTTACTAGTTGGTTCCCAACAACCCTTAGGTTGTAGCCCATGTGGTTGGGATGAATTGTCAATGGGTTGGTACCCAACATCCCTTGAGGTGTAGCTCATGAGGTTGGGATGACTTACTGGGTTGGTTCCCAACAACCCCTGGGGTGTATCCCATGTAATTGGGAGACTTATGGGTTGTATCCCATCATCCCTTGAGGTTATATCCCATGCAGACATGATGAAAGTCTCACATGAGGTTGTATCCGTTATGAGCCCACATGCAATCGTAGCCCTTAGGGTTGTCATGTGGTTGCATCCCTTGACATGACAAAGTCTCACATGAGGTTGTAGCTCTTATGAGTCCACATGATGTTGTAGCCCTTGTGGACATCATGAGGTTGTATCTCATTATGTGGTGATGATTCACTAGTGGCTGTAGCCCTAGTGAGCTATTTGGGTCGAAGCCCATAAATGTCACCATGTTGGTTGTAGCCACATGGACGTGAAAATACCTTTCTTATGATGAAGAGATGTTCAAGACAAGATGTGGTGTTTAGATGATATCCAAATGTGTTCTAGCATGATGATACCTCCCTAGCTAAGAGGGAGTGTTGGTGTTTGTAGCATCAGGAGGTCTCATCCAAGTCATCCCAAAGAAGAAATGTAATAAACAATTATTATTATGCAAAAGAGTACAAGTTTTCCTCATCACAAGTGAAATATCAAACATGAAAAAAGGATTATAAATAGAGGACTTGTTTCTCATTCTCACACCAAGGAAATTTGCTCAAGCAAGAAGAAGATTGGTTTTCTGGTTTCACTATCTTTGGAGAGTTCCTTATGTTGTCTCTTGGGTTTATCTATGTGATTACTCTTGTATTTGAATGTACTTTGTATCTTGATTTGAATATATACATAAGAAAGGTTGTTGGGTTTTCTTCCCTTGTGTAGAAGGTTTTTTCAAGGATAAAAATCTCTATGTCTTTGTGTTTATTTGCATGGTTATCTTTCAGTGATGTTTATTTATTTTTGCAGCAAATGGTGATTGAAATTATACTGTTATATTAAAAATTCAACATGACATACATCCCCAACTTTATTTATTTTCCCATAATATAGATAGAATATACCCAATCGAACATTCATATTAGAATTAGGTGGTTGATATCAAAAGAGATATGAATCCAATATAGGAATATGGAGAGATTAAATTTAATAAATAATTATATTTTTGAAAAGGAATTCCCTACAAGATTAATGAGCTTAGAGATCGAGTTGGTTGGTGTTGTGGCTACAAGGAAGATGTTCTTGTTGGAGACTCTATATGATAACAATGAAGGGATTTGTGAAGCAACTAAGAATTTTGGAAGGTTCATTTATTAAAGGAATGAAATTTATGAATCCTTCTTAGTGAATACCTCAACATTATTGTATTGATGTACCATATATATAGGGTGTAAATTGTGGAACTAAAAGAATGGAAACATTCCTTAAGTAAGAGGTACCCTCAATGCGATTCTTCCAAAAGAGTAAAATTTGTTATTTTAAAATCCATATAAACTTTTGTTGGTTAATATATATGATTCCACTATTCATACATAATTCTTTTAAGTGGATGTGGAAAAAGAGAACATAATCCATACATCCATGATCGTCCACATAGACATAATGAGTAAATGAGTAAGTGGCTTGCATAATATGATGAATAAATAAGTGAATATAATATCAGTAATAGAAGGTAGGAAAACCATTCACATAATACATGTATATTCCTTTGGAGTTGAGACACGAATAACCCAAGGAATTTCCACCAGATTGGTTGAGGAATTATTTGGAAAAGCTTCACTACAAATACAATGAAAACATAACTTTGGATGAATTAAACATTGTGTGAGAATGCAAAATTAAGTGACCCTACATAGTGCTATGTGGTTAGATGGTTAACAATTTTCATATTGTACATAAAATTGGGAGTGAAGGCATCAACTAAGTCATCGATTCAGTTGACCCATGCAATATTCTGCAAGATTCATTCATCATAAATGCCTTGTGGAATTTGATGACTCCAAAAAATGTCAAGCGACATTCTAAACATACAAAAGGCATTGGGAAGATGTCATCAACATGGAAATGATGTCTCTTCATCTTCGTACAATTGACAGATGGGAAGAAGGAAATTGTGTTAGAGAAAATAACCCTCTACCTAGACACCTAGACCTTGACCTGATGACTCTATTGGTCCAAACCCCATCCAAATTGACTACCTCAGTCAATCTTGAGATGGATTCCTAGATATGGGGATGCATTCCTTGATAATTTGGGGGCACATACACTTATTTGAGGAGTTGTTCCTTGATTGTAGGAGTGATTGAGCTTGGAACTTTTTGAGGACTAGATGTGCTTGAGTAATATAGGTCCTAACTGAACCTAAATATCCTTAACAAACCTTAAGTGCCCTAGTTGAGTGATTTTTGATATTTTCATGCACATACGGTCAATTTCATGTACATCACTCAGTCGGAACAAGTGATTGAGGAGTCTTGGGTTAGTTAAACTCAGTCTAGGTGAGTGTGCATGGATAACTAAGGGTCTTTGTCTCTAGTTAACTCTGACTAGTCTCCAATCACTACATGATCAATTCGAATAGGCTCCTAACCTAATTCAAATTGCCTTTCTATATATTTTGTTCACCTCCATTCATTACAATTAATGAAATACATCATTCTTTTATTCATATTTGCTTCTAGTTTTTGTGTGATGATCTATGATATCTCATTTGTTACATGATTAGTTGGTTGTTCATTTAAGTTTCATAGTATATCTCTCTTGTTTATGCGCCTAGATATATATGCTCAAATTTTACTGGTTAGTCTCAACAACCAAAGTGTAACTGCTTCTTTGTAACTAAAACATGGCAGATAGACACCCAAGTGTCCCTTAGATTTGTATATATGCATGTAAGATCGAATATGAAAGGGTTCCTCATTCTTAATTGCACTAAGACAAGTTTTAGAAAAGAATGCTAAGGTTCCTTCATTCGACCTCCATTCATGTAAAATATTCTTTCGACTCATTACACCTTGATACAAGATTGGCTTATAGACTTAAGAGACCAATGTCCAACAAATGACTACTCAATAAAACTGGAGTTTTCACCCTTGGGGTTTCTCCATTATCAATTCCTAGCTTGCATTTTCATGTGATTAGTTCGGTCTATTGTTCTTAGTCATTTATGTTTGATAATTATCCACATTGGTTTTCTTATTTATTCTAAGTATCATTAACTTCTATCATTAAACAGAGCTTGACTCATTCAGTTGACTTTGTTGGCCTCTTGTCGACTTCCTGGGAAACACTGATCAACTATGGGAACCATCAATAGGTTAGGTATGCACCAAGAATGTGTCTAGAGGTCTATCCAATGTCATAAAACGAGAGTTATGAGCCTTATACATTTAATGATTCTTATCAGGATCAATCATCATGAAAAATTCCTACTAATCGCAAAGCTTATATGGCTATAGTGTTAAACACATCCTCGAACAACCACACAAGGCACTATTCAATTGAGCACATAGATCTATGGATCAACACACAACTCACAAAATAGATCACACAATTTACTCAATAATTGAAGAATGCAATCGTGCAAAAATGGCTTGCAACTGTGAATGCTTTCATTAATTAAAAGTAATTAGATAATAATTACAATGAAGTACAATGGCTAAATAGCCACAAGCAATTCGAATCCATGTGAGGAAATTCAAATTTATTAGACTCTACTTGACTGAATGGTTAATTGACCTTGTCTAAATCATTATCAGAGTTCATCGGAGTTCTAAATCACAACTCAAGTGTCTAATTCAGTGTTAACTAAGCCTAACTGACTGAGGTATGTGAGAAATGCTCCTCTCCTGCATGCAACCATGAGAACCTAGCACTAACTGAATGTAGAGGACTAGAATTGAATGTAACTGACTCCTAACTGAGCTTGACTAGTCACCAACTCAACTCAACTGACATGGGTTGGTATCGACACTCCCAGTGGCTCCTAAATTGTAGGTATTGATCTAGGAGGCTCCTAAACTGATGCATGCAAGTGAAATCAGTGGCAGTAGGACTCAATTAGTGTTCCTCACACTTTAGTAACTGGAACATGTGCCCCAATTAGGCCAAGTGGACCCAATGGTGCTAGTGACTATAAATAGACTGGATGGACTCTCGATTTAGACATGACTCCTAATTTAGACATATGACCAAATTGGACAAGGGATGATTAATAATCCTAACAGGCACTTGTACGAAATACATAGCCTACTAAAAGGATACATCTCCCCAAAATAAAGCACAACACATGCCTTAAATGAGAATATGTCCTAGGACCGCACCTTGAACCATTCTCTAGGCCATGGTCATGGTTCTTTATAATTTGAGTGAGATACAAATGACATGAGTAAGTTTTGTGCATTGAAAATATTTTTTCAGATCTAAAAACGGTAAAGGAGGGGAAAAATGAGATTAAGAACTAAATTAAGAACTTCCAGAGCTTCAATGTTATGGTTAAGCAAGGAAAACAGTTAGGGATTATGACCTAAATGTCACTTCTTGAAATAATCACTAGAACAACACCTATAGACTACAACAAAAACCCTCTCTCGAGGGTATTTGGCATCAAGGTTGGATATGGATGTCATTAGTAGATTTTACACACAAAGGATGGGCTGTGAATCCTTAACACTGCCACGGAGGGAAGACAAGTGACCTGGGATTCACTTGAACATTTTTGAGCTCAAGATCCTTGAATGAGTTCTTGAACCAACACATGAGTTGTTTGTAGCAGTTTTTGCAACCCTTTAAGTGAGATACATGCGTTGTGAGTAGGTTTTCTGCACTAGAAATGGGTTTAGATTGTGCCACATGGACATAAGGTTAAACAAGGGTGTTGATATCTAATTGAACCTTCTCAAGATCAAGAAACATGAACAAACCCTAGACATAGTGACATAATCCCTCACTAAGGGATCTTTACCTTGGGAGTTAGATATGGGTGGGTACTATGATGTTTCACACATCACAAATGGGTCTTAAGGTCTTGACCATAGTATCAATACAGAAACAACATCCTTAGGCCCTTGACATTGGTTGGGGGATGGAAACAACATCCTCAATCCCTAAACAAATATTCTTGGGCTCAAGTGCCATGAGCATCTCCTTAGACCACAACATGAAATCATGAATGGTTTGTGGGGCCTTAACCATTGTTTAATACAAAAATTGTGTCTCAATATCTTATTAAATCTTCTCGAGATCAGGAATCTTGAACAAGTACTTGAACCAACAAATAGAAACTTTGTAGGGGTCTATGGAATCATAGTGGTTTACAGGTACCATGAGTAGGTTTTCTACACTCAAAATCAAATGTGTGTTGAAGCATAAAAATGGTCAAGGGGGTCACAAAAACCTTAATCCCTATAATTAGATCCTTCTCGAGCTTAAGCACCATGAATAACACCTAGAAACCACAACATAATCCCTCTCTAAGGAATCCTTGACATTTGAGTTGAATATCAATGTCATTATCAAGTCTTAGGTGTCACGGATGGGTGACAAGTCTGTGACTATAGTCAATAGAAGGAAACAAGAGCCTCTATCCCCAAACCTTATTTCCTATAAGCACAATGGATGAGTCCTCAAACCTTCACATCTAACCTTGTTAGCTAACAATCACCTCCACGGGTATTATGGGTGGCATCAATATGTTAGATGTCACACCATGAATGTATCTAGAGGTCTATCCGTCATGCAAGGACCATGTCGAAAAAGAAAACAAGGGAATTATGTAGGAAAATGGATCTTCTAGGCCTCAAGCATTGTGAACAAGACTCCAACCATAACACATTCCCTCTCTATGGGGTCTTTGACCCACAAGTGATATTTCAAGTGCCACTAGGTGTTTTTGAACAAAGAGGATGGACCTAATAGGATTGTGTTAAGGACATGATAATATATCCTTACAGAACATAGGCCCTAAAATAATTCCTAGTGATAAAGGTGGTGGAAGTTTTGCACATTTATGAATATATGTAATAAAAATGCATGCACATTCGTGTCAATTCAAATAAAATTGGTGGAACTATCTCTTTCCATCTACAAGTTGGATAAGTTGGTTGTTTTGATTTTAGTTTGGAATGACAAAATTGGTGGTTTGGTCTTTCTAGCCATCCATCTTCCCAACTTCCTATTATTATCTTTGATTATGTGACCACACTTTTAAATATGATCAGCATATTCATTGCTGATTAAAACACACAATTATAAAACTTTGTATGTATATTTTAAATGTAAGTTTTTTTAAGAAAAGATATTGGTTTTAATTTTTATTGATTATTATTTGTACATGTATCATAATTCTAAAATATATAGGGCTTTTATTTATGGTACAAATTTTTATTGATTAAGACACTACAGTGTTAACATTTCACCTCATAATTTCGAGGCTTTACTCACTTTATTAATTTTAAAAGAATATTAAATTAACATTAAAAAATATGAAAATAGCCGCACACAAGAACTAACTATTTTCTACAGCGATACAAAATTTTCGAAGAAATTTCTCATTTTGCTACTAAACATGTCTTCACATGAATATATGCATTATGCTTTTGAGGAAAAGTAATTAAGGAATATTAGAAGAACATGAATTTTTATTTTCGAAGAAATTTCTCATTTTGCTACTAAACATGTCTTCACATGAATATATGCATTATGCTTTTGAGGAAAAGTAATTAAGGAATATTAGAAGAACATGAATTTTTATGAGTCAATTTAACCATGAGCTCAAATGTCACTAATCAAATTTGTATCTTTAACTAAAAGTTGTTTAAGTTGTTTCATTGCTTCAAGATCCACTTCAATGGCATTTGAAGAGGATGATTTAAATCTCCACATTTGTTCTTTTCTAAGGGCTTTAGAGACAAATACACAAATAAGCAGGGCAAACCTTATCTAAATCAACTTCCATTGCTCTAATGTTACAAATGCTAATGCATGCCTTTACAATTTGAATGGATTCGCCTTTTACAGAGGAACTAGTTTTAGTACTATGTGTAGATATTGACTATTGGTTGAAGCTAGGAAGCTACACTGAGCTGAAGCACCAACAATAATGTATTTCCCTTACAACTTAAGGTATATACACCTTTGTAGGCTTTAGCGATCATATCATTGCATGAAGGGAGTTTCTTGTCTCATAAACAAGAGGATCCCATACATCAATTTAAAATATAATATTATTAATAGTAGTATTGACTTTTCTAAATAATTGTTTAGTTGTATTGCTTGAAAAACGATGACTCGCAAGGTCACCTACCATTAAATAAGATGGAAAAAAACAAAAACTGAATTACATCTACTCAACCTGTAATAATGCCGATAAGCGTTTATTTCTCATATTTTGGGCTTAATTGAGCGGATCAACAAGATTAAACTGAGTGTAACGAGTGTACACTCGCAAATCATTTAATGGTTGGCGTATCTTGTTTTGCTTAAATATATCTTGATTAAGATTTAAATAGGCTTAGTTAAATGGTTGACTAGAACCGTTAATCAAGCTTTAAATTATAATGCTTACATAACTTTCTATTTGTTTAATTGATCCTTTAAATTTAATTTTAAATCCGAGGAGCTTCCAAAATGACCAGTAGCTTATCGACATTCATCGACCATAAGTTAAATGGTTGCGCTAGTTATTATCATTTGTCTTTTTGTAGTTGCAATAACATTTAATTTAAAGAAAGGTGAGACAAACATTCAATTCCTTTTTGAGGATATGAGACTCTCATTCAAATTTCTTGATATGTTATGCTCTCATCACCAAATGTCACAACCAAATTCTTTGTTCATTTCTTCGTCCCAAAAAGATTTAATAAACCCTTTAATACACAATGAATTAAGAAATATTCATATTTTTACTAATTTTCATTAGGGTGGATCCTTTAATGTGAAGAGACTGGTACTTACTTAACCATGGTTTTAGTGTAAGAATTGCATGAATATATATATATATATGTATATATATGTTGAGATTTTTACTTTGAATTATTGTGATTTAACTAGTTTTTAGAGTGACTTCATAAATTACATAAAGTATATGTGTGGGAGATTTTTTTTCTAAATTTAAGTAATGTTGTTTGTTTTAATAGAAAGTATTTAAAATATATAAAGGATTTTTTTTAATAAAATGACAAAAAAATGTCTTCGGGGGTAAACTTTTCAATAAATTTTCCAAAATTAGACATGCATAAATAGTTGAGACATTCCTTAAAACCTGTGAAATTACATAATTATCATTTCCTAAAAGTTAACTTTTAATTCTTTAAGATTTTAAAGTTGATCCGATATGGTTGAATCATCTCATGCTATCATGAAATAAGACTATGGTTCAATCAGCTCATGTTATCGTGGAAGAAGAAGATGAACCTAATTAATGTAACCTAGAGACAAAATGTCGTAAAGCAACTCGACAATGAAGCCATAAGCCTTAAAGGATGAAAAAAATTGTTCTGCAACGAACAAATATCATGGAAGTATAGAGGTAAGATTCACAAATGAATAACACTTAATCAACTTAGTGCTCTGTGACAAATCACTTATAATGTGGATATTTTCATGGAGAAAAAATACGAAGTTACTGAGATATGTCTTGCATAAGTTGTCACCATTATAATGTTTGCATTGCTCATATTAATGATTCCATGGATATCATAACAACATGGATTCCAAACAAATAACTATAATGGTGAAGATTGCTTTAGTGGCTAAGTTTTGAGTGTTGCATTATGATTGAGTTTAATAATCATTGCATCAAGTGTAACAATGTGCTTTACAATTTATATTGAGAGAGTTGTTGTTACATACATAACAAGAACAAAAATTAAATAAAGTTATTGGAAAACATATATGAACACAAATTTAAATTTTACATAAAAGTTGATATAATAAAATCAATATAGATCCATCTTAAACTTAAATCTATCACGTATTTAGAGATCAAAATTTTCGAGGTCTAAATGATTAAAAGCAGTCAAAGATAAAGTGATGATGGAATAAGTTGAGTGACATATTTTCAATTTTTGTCCACCAAACTCAAATGATATCACTTTTATTTTAACATACATCAACTATTAAAAGAATGACAAGGAGGCATGTTGGGTTCCTACATTATAACTCGCATCCAAGGTAGATATATTGAAGCATATTTAAAGCTAATACATTAAAGTGCAGTATATATATTCAATCATACAACTCAACAATGAGTAGCTCATGAAGAATCGTGTCATTTGTGAAGGGTTGCAATTCGTTTATATTAGATTTCTTGCCAAATTTGTTTTGCCCAATGAATTAGGGAGTGGTATGTTGTTGATAGGAAATGGTTGAAGGGTTGCAGTTCATCTAATGTAATAGATCTCTGGCCAATTTTTTCTAACTTACATTAAAGTGTAGCATATTTATTCAAACATACAACTCAATAATGGAGTAGATCATGAAGAATCGTGGCTCTAAGCATTCAATTTTATTAATTAACTTGTAGTTTTTAAGTATTTAGCTTCCAGTATATTCTTGCTTTGAAATTGTTACAATGTTTTTCCAATCTTTCGGGACATGGGGACGTGGGAACGGGGAAACACATAAATGACATATGCAGAAGTACCCCCCGAATTTTAGGAAATGTCGAAGGGTACGTCGAGGTTTTTAACATAGGAAAAAATTTAATTTATAAGGGACCCCACCAAAAGTACTACAAAATTAAAACTTTATAATTTAAGATTTTAAAGATTAATGCTAAATAGTAACGAAACAATAACATTAAAATCGGATATTCAATATTGTGTTTGTCATCATGTAAACATTAAAGTTTTGAACCACTAACATCACAATTCAATGATTCATTCCAATATAAATCAATGATTTGGAAATAGAACCTGTAACCCTCTCGAATGGGCCCCTCACGAATGTGGAAGATAAACAGGTGAAGAAAATCAGAGGGAAAACGAAAAAAAACAAGCCACGACGTGTGCATATTTTGGCATTAAAACTTGCCCACGTTTACGCCTTTTGAGGAAACGACCCCTTTGTGCATTTCTCACCGTATCCGGATTTGGGTACGCGGTGGAAACGTACCCAAACTCGTTTCCTAGTTTCCGAAATGGGTGGGAGCGAGGAAACTAGTTTCCAGGTGTTTGTGCTAGAAATTGTTCCTAGACTACCACAAGAACAAGCTAACACAATCTCAAAAAGAAAACAAAATGAAATTGGTTTTTACTGGTTTTGGTTTAAAACTTTATCAACAAGGAGGTTAAAACATAAACAAGCTAACACAGAACTAAATCATGAACAAGTTTGAAGAACTGGGGATCAAACACATATGAATAAACCATAAACATTACACATATAATATTGATTCCATCCACAAAATACAAGCATTTGCATGAGTAAAAACATTAAACAAGAAATGAAGTTGTATGTGAGTAATCAAACAGATTATAAACAAAACCAGCATAACAGGTAAAATGTCTTATCAGTATGTATGTAATCAATAACAGTCTTCAAACTTACATAAGAGCTTTGAGTCTTAGCTTGAGATACAACAACTCTAAAGCCTCTCCTTGAGTCAAAATTCATCCTCTAAAACTGTATGTTTGTCTTCCTTTTATCATCACAAAGGTAGAGTAGTTCCATAACTAACTTCTAGGTCTATTCTAAGATAGTTACAATAAGTAGTTACAAACTAATATCAAATCTATAAAGACAAATTAACCGAAAATAGCAAATCGGATTTGGAGAAAATTGGTGAATTTCTGAAAATTTGGGTCTCAAAGACGCCTCCATGTCTCTCGATCCGAGACACCTATGCAAAAACTGAGAGACATTTGTTTAAATGAGTCTGTTATGAACAAAAACCTCTCTTGGTTTTTAAAAATTCCCCTTCAATTGATCGGAATACGTGCTGAAAATTTGTGACTAAAACAAGAAACTATTAAATAATTCAAACCCTGAAAAACAGGCCACAAAGATGAATTCGAATCTCTCAAACGATAATAGTTGTTGCAAAAATGAGAGAGATTTTGTGGATGAGTCTGTTGTGAACAAAAACCTCTTTTGGTTTTCCAGAATTCGTTTCCATCACCTCGTAATCTGCTCCCAATGATAATGACAAAAACAACAAAAACAGAGCTGCTACAGGAATCTCCTCATGAAAATATTTGACAAAAAACTCAAAAATGAGGGTTAGATATTAAATATAAATCTTAGAATAGCTTTTAATATAAGTTTTTTCAGACTTTAAAGATATATAACCCCTAATAAGCCAAAGGAAAACTTTAAAACAAATAAAAGGAAATAAATCAAAACAACTGTAACCATAAAATCAAAAAAAATGTATTTATCACTATGAAATTTCAAACCAAACAAAAAATGGAAAGTAATAGGAAATACATCTTTGAAAAATAACACACATAGACTAGGAACAATATTCAGCCTTAACATCTGGCTCCTGTTGCTAGATGAAAGCCTCCTTGTGAGGTTTCAAGAACCTGTAGACCTTGTGCCTTATTCATTGGGTGATGGAGTCATTTACCAAATCTCTGCAACTTTCTCAAACTCTAAACACATACCTCTGAAATGACAAAATACTACTACAAACCAACATACTGAAAATAATCTACATGGTCGTATAGCGATCTTATTCTGCTATTCACTCCTACTTCTAATCAGAAGAAAGAACCCAATCAAGTGTAATCATACTTCCAGTGAAGCCAATAAACCATTTGACTGAGAATCATAATTCCATGCATGCTATTGTTTGAGAAGACCCACAAAAGATGTGATAAATGCAATAAAGAGTCTATAGGCAGCTGATACTTACGACTGGAAATAGGAAGTATGCCAAAAGCTGGAGCATTAGAAACCTTTAAAAAATACAACTCCATCCAAGAAGCCACAGGATCATGAAACTCATGCAAAATTATTTCTTCACGTTGTTCAAAAATAATGGACTGCAAATGGGTGTCCTCAATTCTCAATACTCCATGAGATAATGCAATAAGAGAACAATATATAAAATCTTCAACTCTGTTGAGGTTATACTGTTTTCTATCTTCCACTAACTCAAGCTGACGGATTTCTAAAGAGTGTTGATACTTCGCAGCCACAATAGCTTCCATTGTCACTGACATCTTGAATCGGTGGAGTGGCCAACAAATCTTTCTTTCGTGGAGTCGCCGGTGAAAAATTGTAGTCTAAAATATTTTCTGACTTTGTTCACCTCTCAAAATCAGATGAATAATGATATCATAGGGAAGATATACTTCAACTTCGTCCCCGGCAACGGCACCAAAGATGTTTGTGCTGGAAACTGTTCCTAGACTACCACAAGAACAAGCTAACACAATCTCAAAAACAAAACAAAATAAAATTGGTTTTTAATGGTTTTGGTTTAAAAATTTATCAACAAGGCGGTAAAAACATAAACAAGCAACAAGTTTGAATAACTGGGGATCAAACACATATGAATAAACCATAAACATTACACATATAATACCAATTCCATCCACAAAATACAAGCATTTGCATGAGTAAAAACCTTAAACAAGAAATGAAGTTGTATGTTGAGTAATCAAATAGATTATAAAAAAACCAACATAACAGGTAAAATGGCTTATCAATGTATATAATCAATAACAATCTTCAAACTTACATAAGAGCTTTGAGTCTTAGCTTGAGATACATCAGCTCTAAAGCCTCTCCATGAGTCAAAATTCCTCCTCTAAAACTGTATGTTTGTCTTCCTTTTATCATCACAAAGGTAGAGCAGTTCCATAACTACCTTCTAGGTCTAATCTAAGATAGTTACAATAAGTACTTACAAACTAAATTCAAATCCATAAAGACTAATTAACCAAAAATACAAAATCGGATTTGGAGAAATTTGGCGAATTTCTGAAAATTTGGGTCTCAAAGACGCCTCCATGTCTCTCGATCCGGGACACCTGTGAAAAAACTGAGAGAGATTTGTTTAAATGAGTCCGTTATGAACAAAAAAACTCTCTTGGTTTTTAAAAACCCCCCTTCAATTGATCGGAATACATGCTGAAAATTTGTGACTAAAACAGGAAACTATTAAATAATTCAAACCCTGAAAAATAGGCCACAAAGATGAATTCGAATATCTCAAACGATAACAACTGTTGCAAAACTGAGAGAGGTTTTTGTGGATGCGTCTGTTGTGGACAAAAAAATCTTTTGGTTTTCCAGAATTCGTTTCCATCACCTCGTAATCTGCTCCCAATGATAATGACAAGAATAGGAAAAACAAAGCTGCTACAGGAATCTCCTCATGAAAATATTTGATGAAGGACTCAAAAATGAGGGTTAGATCTTAAATATAAATTTTAGAATAGATTTTAATATAAGATTTTTCAAACTTTAAAAATATATAACCCCTAATAAGCCAAAGGAAAACTTTAAAACAAATAAAATAAAATAAATCAAAACAAATATAACCATAAAATCAAACAAAATGTATTTATCACTATGAAATTTCAAACCAAACCAAAAGTGGAAAGTAATAGGAAATAAATCTTTGAAAAATAATACACATAGACTAGGAACAATATTCAGTCTTAACACCAGGGTCCGGAAATGCGTACCTGTTTAACACTGGCTTTTAACTTTATTAATTAATTAGTAATTTTTAATTACTCCTGCACATGTACCTAACAAATTGCTTGCTCTGATATAGTGTCGGATGAATGGATATTGTTTACTAAAGAGATATTATCTATTAATTATGCAGCAGAAATTCGTGATATCTAGTCGAGTTGATTATTTATTTAAAGCACCTTATTTAGTGAAAATACAAAAATGGGAAATTTGTTGAATAATGTGTGTTTGCTATATTTGAATGGTATTTTTTTTAATTCAGATTTCTTATTTTTATGTATGGATGGTATTTTTTTTAAGTCATATTTCTTATTTTTATGTCTATAGACATTTAGATATTATCTCATATTTTGGACTTGTTTGAGCGGATCAACAAGCTTAACCCAAGTATAACAAGTGTACAACAAAGATTCATTTCATAGTGGTCGTATCTTGTTAGGATTAAATGCATCTTGATCTTGATTAATATTGAAATAAGCTTCAGTTAAAGGGTGGTTAAAAAAACAGATAACAATTTGTTTTTGTTTTATCATATCTTTTTTTGTTTATTAAATAGTATTTGTTTTGTGCTTATATTAACTCTAACAATCTAGTATGAATAATCGATATAAAATTATATATTCCAGTGTGTGTTTATCAGCCAACTATCTTCACAAAACTAACTGGTTGATTGTGCCTATCGACATTCATCGACCACTTTGCTTGTGACTATATATATATATATTAGTCTTTATTTTTATGGATGCTAACAAATACACCATTTTAATTCTGAAATTTCAGTATACTGCTTCACAAAAATAGGCTAAATTTTAATTCAATAGTTTACTAGGTGATTAACCTAGCAAATACCCTTGGGGAATTGAAGGTTTCACGGCTATTGTTGTACCAAGATGTTAATAAATAGTAGGCATTTATGAAAAAAAATAGTACCTTGCAATTGTAGAATATCTGAGGCTAATTTTTGAGTGATGTCATGCTTTCCCTTGAGCACAATCATCACTCTAATAATCACCCTAGAAGATATGAAATCACAAATGAGTACTTAATCACGATAAAGAATATTAGGATTAATGAGATCATTTGCAACAATGTCTAGTGTAATACACCCTAATATTGAAAATAATTTATGTAAACTTATATTTTGAATAAATAGTAAATGTGATCTAATTAAGTAGGTTGTGAATGCAGAAATTGAAAGTAGGTGCAACCATGCATTCAATTGATATAAGCTAAGTTTGTGTTAGTAACTGAATACTCAGTTATCTTTACGAAGACAAGTGGTTGGTTTCAGGGGAGGCAATTACTAACTATTAAGCTGAAACAACACAGAGATAAATGCATGCAGAAAAAAAGAAGAGTTGAGCTACTAGGAAACACTAAAAAATTGATAGTGTAGGCTTTAGCTTGAAATTAGATAGAGTTTCCAATGAGCACTACAAAAGTGTTAAGCTCTGGAAAAATATTGAGCTATCAGTGAGCATTGTAAAAGTGTTAGGCTCAAGAATATCGAATCGCGAGGGAGCACCTGAGAGTGTGCTAGGTTCCGAGAGTAACTGCACTCAACTAACAATTGATGGCAACATGATAAAACTGAGTAGTGAAAAGCACAAACTAAGGTTGTGGGAAAGGAGGTGGAGGCCTTGTAGATTGGAAACAGTTTTGAGGCACCAGCTATTGGGAGGAGTGTGGTTGCTCCAGTTTAAATTTTTGTAGTATAATCAGATAAGTTAAACTATATACCCTTATTTTTTATGAAGAAATGGCTATATAGTGTTTAATTGCGTCAAATTATTCAAAAGAGTTCTCTATTATTGAATGTGATAGATCAGTTACGAATCAATCTTTTTCACTATCCAGTACCTCAAGCTAGATTCAGTCTTTTATTTTCAACAATTAGAAAAATAAAGGTAAACATGATTAATAAGTAAATTATTCCGAGAGATAACTCTGTTTTGTTTGTTTGATTTATTCTCTCATTAAGTTAGGGTTTAAATGGAAACTATCTCATAATCTTTACCCCGAAAAAAACTAGATATGAAAGATTATGATTTATCTTAAATAGTCACCTTAGGATTAGAAAAGTTAATAGTTTAGCTAGGGTTTCAAAAAGTTAGTGCTAACCCAAAAAGAACTATAATAAAAATTACAATAAATATTCCAAGTATTGTTGATATTCAGTATTAAGTATATCAACATTTTATACTTAATAAATTGCAAGAAACCACAGAGTAAATAAACATAAGGAAGAATTCAAAAAGAAATTTCCACTTTCATTGTCGAAGGACGAAACCATATCAACAAACTACTATTTTCCAAAATTCAACAATTCATTATATTCAAGACTTTGCATATAAAAAATAGTGTAGAAATAAAATGGGTTATGCATCACTACTTTTCCCAAATACAAACATTAAACGTCTTTTCCAACAAAAACATAAATTGATGCTATAGATATTTCTATCAACATCCCAATTAACATAAAAGGAAGAGCAAGACCAAAATCTACAGAGATAGCAGTTTGAGGCTATCCTCATTTAAGCAACTACAGACTGTTGCTAAACCCAAGAAAAAGAAAAGTAAATACGACTATATATTGTTTGTTTCCACCAACCTGTAAAGCAGGAAAGATCATTGTAAACACAAAACTAATACAACCCCAATACCCATGTTGTCCACCCAGCTTTGTTTTTATCAATGTTCCCTACAACTGTGGATGGAGCTAAGGGAAGGGCTTACCTGAATTGAGCAACGTCCTTAATAAAACACGGTCGTGCAAACATAATCTGCAGAAAACAATTCAATGTTAATATATCATGAGTGAACATTTATTTTTTCACCATAGCTTCAAATCGAGGTATTGTCCAAGAAAAACAAACGACGGAGTTTGTTTTCACCAAAGACGCCTTCGTTTAGCAAGACCTTTTCATGAAACCATAACCATGGCGCCATAATGCCCATTAAAGACGGCCAAGCTACTGAAAACTATACATCCATGGTGATTGAGAGACCCTCGGGTAGAAGTATGAACCTATTTATCAACTGATAAGCCTTACCTGAGCAAAAAAACTATTCTGGAAGAATAAAATGGCCGCATAACCCGGTATTGCAAGTAATAACCAAATATCACATCGTAAATGAGTTGAATCTAGCTAGTAGGTACGTTGTGGAGTGTGCAAATGATTCCACGCCACAAGGTAAAGTGCAACATTAATGGTCAACCCAATACTGGGTAATAATGACAATTTTAAGAACCAAGCACCCGACAAGGAAGATAGTGAATCCCGACAACCATAGCTACGTTCACATGAGGTTACGTAGAAGAGAGGACACATGTAGGTAAACAATTTTCATGCGTTAGCTCTAAGCGCTGAGTAAACCCTACCCTTGGTCCTCCACATGACCTATGCTCCATTTTGTTGCTAAGGTTATAACCATACAATTAGTTCATAGGCAGGTCAACAATATATAACATTGTTTTTAAAGTTCAACTCTACATTAGAGGAAATTTGGGGTCTAAAATGGGCCTTATAAGAAAACGCGCCAACAATAAATTCAAGAACCAATAGAATTTCAGTAAAATGAGTCAACCATAATGGTTGAATTGACATATTTGTCATAAAAGAAAACTACTTTTTTTGTTTGTATTATCCCTGTGTTTTTACTCAAAATTCAAGCGGGAGAGCTCGTTGGATGCAGAATTTAATTCCACATCCAACGAGTACCCACACTGCATACTTTTGACGGACCCCGCTACCCCAAAAACAAGAAATACCTGAGAAAACGTGATGATGACATCATCATCACGTTTTCGCAGGTATTTCTTGTTTTTGGGGTAGCAGGGTCCATCAAAAGTATGCAGTGTGGGTACTCGTTGGATGCAGAATTAAATTATGCATCCAACGAGCTCTCCCGCTTAGAATTTGAGTAAAAGCACAGGGAGATATGTCAAAAATACAAACACAAAAAGTAGTTTTTTTCATTCTTCCTCCAAAATTAATTTATTTTCCTTAGGAGGCCCATTTTAGACCTCAAATTTTCTCTAATGGTTAAATGAAAACCATTTTATATGCACTTTAATTGAAGTTAGGATAGTAATTCACAATTTACTAAATAATTAAAAAAAAAAAAATTAATGTTTAGGTTCGTCACAAATGGTATCATAGTATGGTTACAAATATCGGGCCTAATGGGTCCTAAACTGTATATTTTAAACATAAATTTTGTAAAGTATGGATTTGAAAAAAAGTAACAAAAAACCAAATATTTGTTGCACACATAAAAACACAGATGGTTGAACCAGAACCAATTGTGGAAGAAGAATTAGTACCTCTGGGCATGTCGATATTAGAAAATGCAAGTATTTACATTGAATCGGAGGCCAAACGTAATGCTGAAATACAATCGGAAATATTAGAAACGATGTGAAGTCTAAAGGAAGATTTAGAAATCCTTAGGGAAGATAATGTTAAACTATTGAATGCCAAATCAGATCAGGAAGAGATCAATGAATTAATTTTAAAAAGTTTAATAGATCAGACACTACAGAAGACTATTGGTCAGAATTCTTGTAGTACGAGAAAAAAAAACACCAAGAGTTGCAGTAGTGAGGAAACTACTAACAACATATGAATGATTTCCGAAAATTTAAAGAGATGAGGAAACAAAAACTAAGGAACAAAATGAAATATCTAAGGAATTACAAGGGGAATTTAAGAAATTAAGACCTCCAACTTTCAATGGGTATTATGAGGTGGCTGCAGAGGCATGGTTATTAAATATAAAACGTATTTTCAAGTCGATAATTATGATGGCAACTTAAAATTCGTTTGGCTATTTTTCAATTGAGCAGAAAGGCTTCTCTGTGGTGGCAAGAAGCGAAGAGTGTAAATAGCATACGCAGCAAGGAATTAAGTTGGAAAATTTTTAAGAAGTTATTTAAGAGGAAATATATGTCAGAAGTGTATTATGATGAAAAGTCCAAAGAGTTTAATGACTTATGTTTAGGACAGTCTAGTATGGAGGAGTTCGTGACCAAGTTCGTCAATTTACAACATTATGTACCATACATGAAGGATGAGAAAGCCATTCATGTAGGTTTATGATTTGCTTACCTCCGGCTTATAAGGATAAAATTGAATTTTATATGCCAAAGACTATAGATGAGGAAATTATAAAAGATCATCTTTGTTATCTTTTATTTAAGCAAAGATCTGAAATAACTAAAACATGGCAAAACAAAAGGAATGAAAAAAAAAGATCATCAGAAAAAAGGATTTAATCCCTCTCCTTTTAGGAAAGGAACCAACAGTTATTCAGACAACAACTATAACAGTCCAAGGTTAAACTTTAACAATGGAATGAAAAGTGTATGGACTTTTGGTAATGGAGGCAATAACAACGCAAAAGAAGTTAAATGTTGGGGTTGTAATAGGCCTCATTTGTAGAGAAACTACCCTCATAATCCTACTAAAAAGACGGTACCTATAAACATGTTGCAAGAAGCCTCCATCGTTAATGACATAGCTAGAAATATACCCAGAATTAATGTTGCATTAGAAGACCATCAGGAAGATCATCAGACTGCTATATTGGAAGTGGAAGGTAAAATTTTGAATATACATGTTTCCATCCTTATTGACTCAGGAGCTAGTTTAAGTTACATTGCACTAAGAATATTTGAAAAATGTAACATCTTCAAGGAAAAACATAAAACTACATGGTTGGTACAATTAGCAACAGGTGTAAAGAGAAAGGTCGCATAAATTAAAAAGTTGTAGGCCGAGTATTAAGGAAATGGATACATATGTTAACTTAAATATACTTCCTCTAGGGTCATATGACATTTTAATCGGTATGGATTGGTTAGAGTCCCATAAGACCATTATTGATTGTTTGCATAAAATATTTAATTGTATTGATGATGAAGGTAACTACCACACCATAAATGGAGTTTATAGACCCATAACTATGCAACAAATCTCAGCAGTACAACTCAAAAAGTGTATCAAATATGGATGTCAACTATATGCCATTAAAATTGTGGAAACATAAACAGAACAACTGAAGACAGTATTGGAGAAATTCCCCATTCTTTAGGAATTTCAGGATGTATTTCCAAATGAGATACCAGGATTACCTCCTAAAAGGGATTTAGACTTTACTATTGGTTTACTTCCTGGATCAACACCTATATTCAGAGCTCCTTAACATATGAGTACTCTTGGATTGGCAGAATTACAAATGGAAATACAAGAATTACTTGACAAATAATATGTTCAGCCTAGTGTGTCACCACGAGGAGTACCCATTTTGTTTGTTACAAAGAAATATGGTACTTTCAGAATGTGCATAGATTACAAACAATTAAATAAAATGACAATTAAGAACAAATATCCAGTACCAAGAATTGATGATCTTTTCAATCAGATTGGTGGAGCTAAATACTTTTTCAAAATGGATCTCAGGTTATGATATCATCAAGTTCGAGTTAGAGAGGAAGATATTCACAAAACTACTTTTAAGACCAGATATGGACATTATGAATTTGTGGTGATGCCTTTTGGAATGACTAACGGTCCTACAACATTTATGAATATGATGAATAATGTGTTGAGCAAATTTCTCGATAAATTTGTACTAGTATTCATTGATTATATTTTAATATATTCCAAGGATGAGGAAGAGCATGAGGATCATTTACGGAAAGTCTTACAACTATTAAGGGAACATTAGTTATATGCAAAACTTAGTAAGTGTGATTTATTTAAAAAAGAAGTATATCATTTGGGACATGTCATTTTAGAAAAAGGGGTGGTAGTTGACCCTGCTAAGATCAAAGTTATTTTAGAGTGGCCCATACTTAAGGACGTACATGATATTAGATCTTTCACGGGGTTGATGGGATATTATCGTAGATTTATAGAAAAAAAATTCAAGAATAGCCCACCCTATAACCAACCTTCAAATAAAAATGTGAAGTTCATTTGGAGTCAACAATGTCAGGATAGTTTTTATAAATTAAAAATATTATTGACAACTGCACCTTTATTAAGAATTTCTAACCCTAACAAAGATTTTTTGGTATGCACTGATGCAAGTACAGAGGGTTTAGGAGGAGTGGTGACTCAAGAGCGACACACAATTTGCTACGAATCCAGGAAATTAAAGGAATATGAGAAGAGTTATGTGGTACATGATATGGAAATGGAAGCCATCATCCATGCATTTAAAATTTGGCGACATTATTTAATGGGAAATAAATTTTTGTTATTGATAGATAATGTTGGACTAAAATACCTATGTGATCAAAAAATATTAAATGCATGACAAGCGAGATGGCTTGCTTTTTTGAGTGAGTACGATTTTGAAATTAAGCATATCAAAGGGAAGGAAAATATTGTAGTTGATGCTCTTAGTTGGAAACAACATGATTTGTATACAGTAGCAATTAGCATATCTAAATAAGGATTCAAAATCTTATTTAAAAGAACATCAAGTAATGATTCATAATATATCAAGTTAAGGGAAAAATATGTTAATAGAACTAATAATATTGGGGATGAGACATATCACATAGATGGGGAAGGATATCTACGTTATAAAAATTGCATTTATGTACCTAATCAACTTAGAATAAAATAAATAATCTTCAGGGAACTCCATGATAACCTGTGTGCTGGGCACCCAGGGTACCAAAAATTTATATCAGCCTTGAAGAAAGATTTTTATTGGCCAAATATGAAGAGAGAATCAACTGAGTATGTGGCTTGATGTCTTACTTGCCAACAAGTTAAAGTGGTACACCAAAATCCAACCGGATTATTACAACCTATAGATGTTTCGGAATGGAAATGGGAGACTATCACTATGGACTTAATAATTGGATTACCTAAAACAAAGAAACACCATGACTCTATTATGGTTGTAGTAGATAAATTAAGTAAAGTAACACATTTTATACCTGTAAAGTCTACTTATAAAGCCATAAATATTGTTGATATATTTATGAAGGAAATCTTCATACTACATGGAATACCAAAGACAGTTATCACTAACCGTGATGCTAAATTTACTTCCAACTTTTGGATCTCATTGTTTAAAGGTATGGATACAAACTTGAATTTTAGCACAACATATCATCCTGAAACTGATGGACAAACCGAATGGGTAAATCAAGTATTAGAAGATATGTTGAGAATGTATGTTATGAATCAACGTGGTAAGTGGGAAGATTAAATTCATTTAGTGGAATTTGCGTACAATAACAATTATCAAACTTCTCTCAAAACGAGCCCTTTCAAGGTTCTGTATGGCCGACAATTTAAAGTGCCTTTGAGTTGGGGTAATCTAGAAGATAGAATGGTATTGGGACAAGATATGTTGGCACAAATGGAAACCATGGTAAAACAAATCAAACAGAATTTGAAGGTTGCACATGATAGACAAAAGAACTACGCAGACATGAAAAGGACAACTAAAGAGTATAGTGTGGGAGAACATGTGTTCTTAAGGGTTTAACCAAAGAAGAGTACCTTATGAACTGAAATTTATGCTAAACTGGCACCCAGATATGTGGGACCTTTTAAAGTGTTGACTAGAGCGGGACATGTAGCTTATCAGTTGGATTTACCTCTACACATAAAAACACATGATGTTTTTCACGCTTCATTATTAAAAAAATATATAGCTGATAAATCCAATATTATTGATTGGAATAATGTACAGGTAGAGCCAGAGGGAGAATTTCACATAGAACCAGTGCGCATCCTCAATAGAAGGGAAGTTAAACTTCGGAAACAAAGTATGGTGCAGGTTAAAGTACAATGGGAGCATTGTGCCTCATAGGAGGCTACTTGGGAAAGAGAAGATGTTATGAAACAAAATTATTCGACTTTATTTAATAATTTAAATGACACTGAATAGTCACCTAGGACGGTGTCAAGAGTTTAGTGGGGAATAATTGTAATACCTCATAACATTGAAAATAATTTATGTAAATTCATATTTTGAATAAATAGTAAATGTGATTTAATTAAGTAGGTTGTGAATGCGTAAATTGAAATTAGGTGCAATCATGCATTCAATTGACATAACTTAAGTTTGTGTTAGTAACTTAATACTCAATTATATTTACGAAGAAAAGTGGTCGGTTTTTGGGGAGACAGTTACTAACGATTAAGCTGAAAAGGCACAAAGAGAAATGTATGCAGAAAGAAAGAAAGAAGAGTTGACCTTCCAAGAAACACGAAAAAAGATAGTGTAGGCTCTAGCCTGAAATTAGACAGAGTTGCCAGTGAGTACTATAAAAGTGTTAGTCTCTGGAAAAAGATTAAGCTGTCAGTGAGCATTGTAAAAGTGTTAGGCTCAAGAATATCAAACCGCCAGGGAGCACCCGAGAGTGTGCTAGGTTCTGAGAGTCACTGCACTCAACTAACAACTGATGCAAAATTGATAAAACTAAGTAGTGAAAAGCACAAACTAAGGTTGTGGAAAAGGGGGTGGAGGCCTTGCAAATTGGAAACAGTTTCGAGGCACCAACGACTAGGAGGAGCATGGTTACACCAATTTCAATTTTTGTCGTACCTTCAGATAAGTTAAACTATATACCCTTATTTGTTATGAAGAAATGGCTATATAGTGTTTAAATGCGTTAAAATATTCAAAAGATATCTCTATTATTCAATGTGATAGATAAGTTATGAATCAATCTTTTTCAATATCTAGTAGTGGTCAAGCTAGATTTCGTCTTTTATTTTCAACAATTAGAAAAATAAAGGTAAACATGATTAATAAGTAAATTTTTCCAAGACATAACTATGTTTTGTTTGTTTTATTTTTTCTCTAATTAAGTTAGGGTTTACATAGAAACTAAATCATAATATTTACCATGAGCAAAACGATATATGAAAGATTATGATTTATCTTAAATATTAACCCTAGGATTAGCAAAGTTAATAGTTTAGTTAGGGTTTTAGAAAGTTAAGTGTGAACTGAAAAAGAACTATAATAAAAATTACAATAAATATTCTGAGTATTGTTGATATTCAATATTAAGTATATCAACATTTTATAATTAATAAATTGCAAGAAACCACAGATTAAATAAACATAAACAAGAATTCAAAAAGAAATTTCCACTTTCACTATCAAAGGTCGAAACTATATCAACAAACTACTATTTTCCAAAATTCAACAATTGAGTATATAGGACTTTGCAAATCGAAAATAGTGTAGAAATAAAACGAGTGTTACATCACTACTTTTACCAAATACAAACATTAAATGTCTTTTCCATCCAAAACTGAAATTGATGTTACATATATTTCTTTCAACAACCCAGTTAACATAAAAAGAAGAGAAAAACCGAAATTTACAGAGATAGTAGTTTGAGGCTAACCTCATTTAAGCGACTACAGACTATTGCTAAACCCAAGAAAAAGAAAAGAAAATACGATTGTATATCATTTGTTTCCACCAACCTGCAAAGCAAGAAAAATATTTGTAAAAAAAAGCTAAGACAACCCCAGTACCCATGATCGTCGCCCAACTTTGTTTTTTCTCAATGTTCCCTACAACCGTGGATGGAGCCAAGGGAAGGGCTTACCAAATTTGAGCAACGTCCTCAATAAAACACTTTTGTGCAAACATAATCTACAAAAGAAGAAAAAATCTGATGTTAATATATCATTATTTGAAATAAAATTAGCTGGATTGTAAATGAAAATACCCAGTATTATGAGCAAACTTGTATTTTGTCACCATAGCTTCAAATTGAGGTATAGTCCAAGCAAAACAAACGACGAAGTTTGTTTTCACCAAAGACGCCTTCGTTTAGCAAGATCTTTTCATGAAACCATAACCATGGTGTTGTAATACCCATTAAAGACGGCCAAACTATTGAAAATTGTACATCCATGGTGACTAAGTGTCACATCCTCTCCCCTCTCACCATGGAGAGGACTTGATGAAACTATTGTCTATCCAGGAAATCTAGGCCCATGAACATAATCAATAATGCATTGAGATAAAAGACATATGCATATGCATAATGCAATAATATACAACGAAAGAAAATCTCATTCAAGCATTTAATATGTTCACAATAATTCACAAAACAAATACATTGCAGAGTTAATTACAAGAGAACACTTATCTTGAAATTGAGTTTCCCCGAGCAACTAGCTATGTCACTGCAACGTTCCACCCAACCATAGGCCAGTTGTGCTCATCAATCTCTCAGCACAACTTCCACCCCTAAGATGGGCATGATTTCCACAAGGAGAAAGGGAACAACATGCTCACACATAGCCAAATACACACCAAGGTTCAACCAATCCAATCTACAATTGGGTTTATCAAGCCGTTAAAGAAGTGGAAAGGAAGAATTGATAAGCTAGTGAAATCAACCATAGAGTTATGGACACCTGCACAAGATTTATCTAACTTGAACTTTACAATACCTTCACACCCAACACAAGGAAGTATTCCCTTCACTGCAACAAAGTCCCTCAGGCCATACCTTCCCTTCCAGTGTTCTCTAAGGTGTGGATAGAATATTAGCTAGCCCATTTTGATCCTTTTGTGAGGTTTCTCTTGTCACTAGGTTTATAAAGCCAATTCTATCCCTCTTCCACTCCTAACAGTTCAGACCAAAGCAAGGATGCACATAACAACAAACAAAAGTGTTAGGCATGGAGAAAAACGTCCTGGGGACCAAAAACGAAATGGTAGAAGGGAAAATCAACCTTGAGAGAGAAGATTTGATTTTAGCAACGTTTATGGGCATTACAGGTGCAAAAACGGCCCCTTCAAGCCCCCAAATCATGAATCGCTCTTCTTAGCCACTGTGCAATACAAGAACGGATTTCCCAGCATGGATAGACGAGGAAAACACCCAGCTTGCTCCAGCTGCGTGAGGAAATGGAAAACGTGAGTGAGGAATGGAATGGGCATGCATTTCTAGGTATTTACTTTCCAAATAAGAAAAAAACATGATTTGCCAAATTGATGCCTTTCCCCAATACGAAATTGAATGCCATACCTCTCCATTCCCAATGCATTAACTACCCCAACCAACTTCTGGAAGAATTAAATGATTGGGTGCATAAGTCAAAATGGGTAGTTGAGATTTTATGGGTTGTGTCATTGACAATTGGCTTAACACTATTGGCTCAAGGGTTTGAATAATCCCCCCCCCTCTTTTTCCTTGTGAAAACATGCCCCCGTCTCTTGTTGCATTGCATAGCTAGTTGTGAGTATTTGTATTAAATTGCATATTTACATGATGTGTCAATTTATATTGTGCCTGTATAGCACGAGAATCATAGGTGTCGATTTTTAATTGTTGATACATAAAAAGCTAAATCGATGGTGGGGCCTTGGCATTGAGCTCCTTACCATGATTTAATAACGATATTTACATCATTTACAATTTTAATGCAATAGGGCTCAAAATCAGGATATTACACTAAAAGACCCTCGGGTAGAAGTATGAACCCGTTTATCACTGATAAGCCTTACCCGAGCACAAAAAACTATTCTTGAAGAATAAAATGGTTGCATAACCCGGTGCTACGAGTAATAACCAAATATCACCTCGTAAACGAGTTGAATCCAACTGGTAGGTACGTTGTGGGGTGGGCAAATGCTTCCATGTCACAAGGTAAAGTGCAACATTAATGGTCAACCCATTACTGGGTAATAATGACTATTTTAATAACCAAGCAACCGACGAAGAAGATAGTGAATCCAGACAACCATAGCTACGTTTGCATGAGGTTACGTAGAGGGGACACCTGTAGGTAAATGATTTTCATGCATTCACTCTAAGAGTTAAGTAAACCCTACCCTTAGTCCTCCACATGACCTACGCCTCGATTTTGTTGCTAAGGTTATAACCATATAATTTGTTCATAAACCGGTCAACAATATATAACACTGTTTTTAAAGTTCAACTCTAGTTAAATGAAAACCATTTTATATGCACTTTAATTAAAGTTAGGATAGTAATTCACAATTTAATTAATAATTAAAGCAAAAATTTATTTGTTAATGTTTAGGTTGGTAATTAGTGAGATTATAGAAATTGCTTTTAGGTCAACATTTTTTTTATCATTATTAATTTTAATGTTTCTTTAAAAAAAAAATTAATGTTTTTCAATGTTTTATATTAAATCCATATTAAATAAAATTTTGAAAAAAATTTAAAACTATTTAAAAAAAATTAAAGTAAAAGTTTCTATTTTTTTATTATTGGTAAGTCCTAACAAAATTTATCTCATATTATATTATATTTATATTAAAAATTAAATTTTAAATTTTAAAAATAAATTATAATGACATGTAGTTTTGGAAATTATATACATTTAATTAGGCAATACAAAGTTTAAATTATTTGTGGTTTGCTCTAATTGCATTTTCTATACATATTTCATTAAGTGTATGTTTGTTTTAGGCCACTACCAGATTCGTGTGATTGATGGCCTTATATCTTATAAGACACACAATTTTTAAGTATGGAAATGGCTGGCAATGGCATGACCCTCGCTTAAGATAAGAGTGGTAATTATGCAACAATTATTGATTGGATGAATGACCTAATCTCAAGTTGGCTAACTATGGATTCAAAATTGGTGGATTCAACAAATGCCCTGAAAATTTACACTATGGCTTATTTGAAAAAAAAAAACTTGTATCCTATTAATGCTCTCAAAATTAAGTTTACTTAGTTAATTTAAATTTAAAAAAAAACTTTTATTCAAATCCATAATTGTTTGATATTTAAATATATAAGATATAAAATATTAAAAATTACATTTTTGATATAACAAATAAAATTCTAAAATATTGAATGTTTTAAAACTTATTCATTTGATAAAACTAAGTAACAAAACAAAAATACTTTGAATATTAAAAAAAATTGACATATTTCACATTTTTGTCATAATTTTTTTTATAAAGATTAAAATTGAAATAAATATATATAAACAAATTATTTAGTACTGATATTAAATATTAATAATTAATAATTTAAAAATACAAATAATCATGATCTTGTTATTAAAAGATAGTAGTTTTCATAGGTTTTTATTTAACATTTTTTTCCTTAAATCTTATTCCTTTGTAAATTCTAAATGAGATATCAACATATAACTCTATAAAATATAGTTATTTTTTACTATTTGATTGTTTTCTTTCTTTAATGTTTTAGTGATTATAAGTGATTTACATTTTTTCTCTATGTGAATTTTTTATATAACTTTTGTGAATGTATAATATTTGTTAGTTTTTATTACTTAATTATTTCCTTGATTATCTTGTATGTAATTATTGTTATTTTATATTGTTTATATGTATAAGGGTGTGTGCAAGAAGATGAGGGACCTTTTAGATTCAATCCTACTTTTAGGAAACACGCTCACGATACATAAAAACACAATGCGCTAGCGTTATGTAATGCTTGGTTTGGTTAAGCTCGAGCTTGACATGTCATATGACATGTTGGTTAGGCCAAGAAAAATGTGCACACGTTTTATAGTTACAAAACGCGGACGCATTTTATAGTTGCAAAATGCGTACGCGTTATGGAGAAGCAAAACACACACGCGTTTTATAGAAGCAAAATGTGCACGCGTTTTGAAGAAGAAAAACATGCACGCGTTTTAGAGAAGCAAAACGCACACGCATTATGGAGAACAACGAAAAATGGTTTTGTTGCATGGCTAGGGAAATGAATAAAAACAATAGTTTGTATCATCAAGACTTAGGACCTACAGTAATATTTTAAAAACATCAAGAACAACATCTCGAACAACCATGCCTAACCTCCCAAGAGCATAATTTTTCTTTGTGTTGTAATATGGACACCATTAGAAGGATTTAAAAACTAAGTACGAGTCGTAGTCCCTTGATCATGCTTGGTGACGAAAACTCCATACTTATGCCCTAAAGGTAGCTTTTAAGGCTTGAGATCCATGAACAAGGCATAGAACCTGCACCTAAGAACTCTATATGTGATATTTTGCATCTAAGACAGAATATGCAATGCATTAGAGTTCTCTTAGCACTAGAAACATATACACAGACATGCTTGAGGGAGGAAACCTAGTCCTTAGTCCATAAAGGAATCCTATAGACATATAGGGCAAAGAACAACACCTCGAACAAACACACATGATCTCTTAAGGGTATCCTCAACCTTTAAGTTGGGATATGGCCATGATTAGGATTCTTTTAGCATTAGATATGGAGGATAAGGTGTTAATCATGGTTGGTATGTAAAGCTTTAATTTTAGGTTGTAAACCAGCTTTTAGGGCTCAAGGTCCATGAACGACACCTTGAATCCCCATAGATGACCTCTCAAGTTGATAGTTTTGTTTTGAATGGGGATATGGGAACCACTAGGGGTTTCTAAGTACTATGTATGTGTCTTAGGACCTTAGGCACAGTAAGGGGAGGAAACCTAGTCCTTAGCCCCTAGAAGATGCTTAAATCCATCTAGAACTAAGAATCATGTGTTGAACAACCTCAATAAATCCTTCCATGGTATCATTTACCTTGAAATGGGGATAATAGTGCCATTAGAACATTTTTAGCACTAAGTATAGATATTAGGCCCCTTGACATGGGTGGGGGGGAACACTTGGTACTTAGGCCTTAACGGAAGTTGTTAACCATTTAGGGCCAAAATTGATGCCTCCAACCACCACACATGACGTTGAAAGTGAATCCTTTGAATATTAATGGAGATATGCATGCCATCATCATTTGTTGAGCACTAGGTATGCATCTCACGACCATGTACATGGTTAGGGGAGGAAACTATGGCCTTAGGCCCTAACTAAAGTTTCTAGGAATCCATGGATAAGAAGGTTGCCTTAAAAAATCATGCACGGCATCTCATAGGTAAATTTGGACTATGAATATGGATGTTAGTGGGATTAGGTGGTTTTGAGCAGCAGGTATGGGACTTCTGAAACACAATTGACGGAATATGCTCGTGCCTTAGGACATAATGGAATATTTGAGGAACCCATGTTAATGAACAATTCCTTGAAGCACCACACATGACCAACTCAAGGTATGCTTGGTCTCCAAGAAAATATGCACACGCCTTTAAGTGGTTTTGAGCATTAGATATGGGTATTAAGGCCTCAACATGGTCAATGGAGGAAATCCAAGACTCAATCCCTAAAGAATATTTTTGGAATCTATGGCTATGCATGTGCCTTACTCACTATCCCTCTATTCCTTACTCACTAGCCCTCCCTACCTTTGTATCTCTATCTCTATTTATCTCTATGTGTATGTGTGTGTATTTCCCCCCTCTCTCTCTTGCAACCTCCCTCTCTCCACATTCTTTATACCTCCCTCGCTATCCCTCCCTACATCATTCTCTCTCTATTTCTCCTCCCTCTCCCCTCTCTCATTGTTTCTCACCCCTCCCCCTCTCTCTCCCACACAATATCTCTCTATGTGTGTGTGTGTGTGTCATTCCCCCTCTCTCATAACCTCTCTCCACCTTCTCTATACCTCCCTCACTATCCCTCCCTCCACCACTCTCTCTCTATCACTCGCCCCTCCCCCCTCTATCTTTATAGATCACCCCTCCCCCTCTCTCTCCCACAAGTGTGAGTGTGTGTGTCCCTCCACTTTCTCTTTATCTATATCTATTTGTGTGTCACTCCCTCACCCCCCCCTCTCTCATATTCTCTCTCCACCTTCTATATACCTCTTTCACTATCCCTCCCTCCATATCACTCTCTCTTTGTCACTCACCCATCCCTCCCTCTATCCAACACAATCTATGTGTGTGTGTGTGTCGCTCCTCCCTCTCTCTATATCTCTATATGTGTGTGTCCCCCCCTCACTTTCCATATCTCATAACCTCTATACACCTTCTCTATACCTCCCTTACTATCCTTCCCTCCATCACTCTCTCTCTATTTCTCAGCCCTCCCCCTCTCCCTTTGTCGCTCACCTATCCCCCTCTCTCCCACATAATCTGTGTGTGTGTGTGTGTGTGTGTGTGTGTGTCCCCCTCTCTCACAAACTCCCTCTATCTCTCCCTCTCTCTCCACCTTCTATTTACCTTCCTTTGTCAATCTCTCCCTCCCTTCTTCCTTAATTACCAACACTTCGTGCCATTATCCATCTACCATATCCCCTCTCTCTCTCTCTCTCTCTTAAATTGTATCCCTCCCTCCCTATCTCTTTTCACCCTCTCTCTATATTTCTTTCTTTCACAACCTCCCTCTCTCTCCATTGATTGACCCTCCACCATCCGTCTTTTGCACCATCTCTCTCTCTCTCTCTATAGATATCCCTATACATGTGTGTCCATGCCCCATTTCTCTCCTTGTGTCTACCCCCCCCCCTCCGCCCGCCCCCCTCACATACACACACACACCTTCTATCCCCCCCTCACTATCTATTTCCTTCACTCTATCTCCATCCCTCCCTCACTACCCCTCCTCACTCTTTATCTTGTTCATTCTCACACTCTATGTACATCATTCTCTCTCTCTCTCTCTCTCTCTCTCTCTATGTTTTCAACTTATCCCTTATCCTCAACCCCTTACCTCATTATGACCCCTATTCTATGTTTTATCGCATCTCATTCCCATCTCTTCAACTTCCCCCTCCTTTGCCTCTCTCCTCCAACACATCATATTCCTCCTCTAATACTCCATATCCACATTTCGTTTCACCAATCCTCTCTCTCATCAAACCATCACCCACTTCCTCCCCTCCACCTTATCCCCCTCTGTCACTCAAGTCTCACGTATTACTTCTAACCCTATATGTATTCAACACTGCTTCTCCTCCTTATAGTGCTCTCAGTCCCCACTCCCCTTCACTCTTGTAACCCATAATGCTCCCATTCCATTCATATTTCTCCACTTGAATTTATAACATCCCCCTAAGACCTTGACCCTTCCCCAGCCCCTCTCAACTATTAACCATACTCACTCAAACTTACAACATCCTCCTAGGCCCTTGACCCTTCTCCACCCCCTCTCAACTATTAACCATCCCCACTTGAACTTCCAACATCCTCCTAGGCTCTTGACCCTTCACCACCCCCTCTCAACTATTAACCATCCCCACATGAACTTCCAACATCCTCCTAGGCGCTTGACCCTTCCACACCCCCTCTAAACTATTAACCATACATTTGATGTATTGGATATAGTGCTAGATTTTTTGGCTCGACATAATGTGCACATGTTTTGTAGTTCTATAACGATTAGGCGTTTTGTAATTCTATAACATGTGCGTGCATTTTGTAGTTTTATAATACGCACACATTTTCCAATTCTAAAAGGGCGAGAAATGAAATTTAAATTTAAACATGCCAATTCATTTGCTGACATGTCGCCAATAGTCCTATGTGTATGGTTTGGAGTTTGCTTTGGTAATACCAAACCTGTGCTATGGAATATGATAAACCATAGCTAATTGGGCCTTTCTTCCAGTTTTTGAAGAATTTGTTGTTTACGCACTCATTACAGTATGCTACACACAATAATTTTTTAGGAAATCTTAAACATAAATAACATTTTTTCTACAGATTTTAAATATGTAATTTTATTAAAAAATATTATATTTTCCTATTTTTTTCCAATTTCTGTTGTGTCCTAACTCCTTAACTTAAAAAACATGTTGTTAGTGTTCTTCCATAACCTTTTCAATTCTTAATCGTTTTGAAAAGAAATTATATGGTGCACTAGAAGACACTGACCTCTACATTCTATAAAAACCTCGTTTCATGATTATTTAATTAAGACCTTCAAAGACTGCACCCACAAAAGACGTACCATTTTCGAGAAATGATCACTTAGATAATTATAAATAAATAAATTTAAAAAAATTCTAATTCTATTTTCAAAAAATAGCGCTGCACTAGTGCTATAAGTTCTCTATATACCCACAAATTTTTGTATCTTGAAACCATCATTTAGGCCCTCAAAAGCTGCACACACAAAAACATATACCTTATCATTTGCCTGAAAAATAAAAAGTGACTGTTAGAAAAAATGAAACTTGACATAGTTATAAACATTTTCAACACATAAAACTTATATATTTGGAAATGTGGTTCAATTTCCTACATTTAATCATTTTTACTCAAAGCAAGATATTTTGTGTAAGTATCTCAAAAATACAATTAAGTTAAGGGATGCCTGACTTTTCAGTTTTCTATTGCATCTAACGTGCCAAATGTGACACGCATTAGCTTGCACTCACCCATAAACTTTTTATAACTTTTTCAATTCAAAATAGATATCCCATATAAAACAATAATAATTTCAACTATAAAACTATGCAAATGCCATGTTTAATATACATACATCATTTAAAATTTGGCCAAAACTTATCGCCCATCTTTAATAATCTATAACATTTTGTCACTGTAGTTGCCTTATAGTTTTTGCAATTGGATTCTCAAAACAATCCTTCAAGTTTTCAGAAGATCTCTTAACTCTTAAATATCAATGACAATAGCGTAAGAAAAGTAATAAAGTTTATACTATGTTGTTATTGGTTTAAATTGTGAGATGATTTTGTTACTAATTTTCGTGAGTGTTTTCTTAAGAGGTGGGTACTATGCACCTTTGGTGCTAATTCCACTTGTTTCCAATTTTTTTTTAAATTCAAATTAAACTGTATTAAAAATTGAAAATTTTGGTTCATATCATTAACTCAATTTTAGTTGTACTTACAACAAGTTGCTTGAATGATTGTTGAAGCAACACATATTATATCTAGGGAAAATATATTTTACGTCTATAGTGCCAGTGCCATGTCTTTGCCTTTTTTTTATAAAAAAAATCACTCTTTTTTAGTTAAAAAAAAACTTAATTTATTTCCATCGGTTTTTTTTTTAGACAATAACGGATAAAGGATTGAACTAGTGGCCGGCAAACCAGCTGCCGGGTGCTAAGAGAAAAAGGAGTTTAACTTCAGCAAAAGAGTCTAATTGACTAACAGCAAGCTAAGGAATACAACAAAACCCAAAACATGATCTCCTGCAAGACTAATGGTAGGACACTTGGACATGCATTAGTTGCCGCATCTAGCCTGATAATAATAAAAAACAGAGAAGAACTGCTGCAAACCTTCACAAACTTCACTTTAGCTTTGGATCTTTGGGCCATTCTCCCATAAGCTTTTCGATTTTGACTTCAAGCCTGATAAGGTGTTTTCCAAAATCGCCATGAACATTGGACACGTCTTTGAATTAGGCGTCCATCTCATCAGTGAGCTCCTCGCGTAGCTTGGACAGATCTTGATTGAGGGTCTCCCATTTCCTGATACCGTCGTTTTCCATGTTGAGCATGATCCTTGCTTGGTCCCGGAGTGAGTTTTCAACATTGTCTAGCTCTAACTGCAACTCTGCCAAACGATCCTCCATAGAAGGCGTGGGATTGGAGCTGGAGGCCATGAATTCGGATCTAGAAGGAGCCTGAATTTCTCTTCTGCTAGAGATGTGCACCGCCAATCTGAGAGAAGAAGGTTAGCAATGTTCAAAGCCGTGACCAAATAAATAGCCTTCACTTCATGGACTTCATGTGTTCTGGCAGTGATGTCAAGGAGAGCTTGCTCCACGGTCTGAGATTCCTTGAACAGATGGAGAGCTGCAAATGCCAGGAAATGCAGGATCATGCAAGAGGATCCTGAAATGGATTCGCATCTATGCTAGCAAACTGTTGAATGACATAAAGAAGTAGCTTTGACCCCTTGACTGGTTGGTCTATTGACTGAGAATCATCTATGTCAGGGGATGAGTGACAGCGTCTCGACCCCATCAATTGACAACGCCCCCTTGCACATTAGCGTTCCTTTGTTTGCTTCTGAATCCGCCAATGAGTTCATCCCCGGAGGATATGGAAGAACCAAACCTTCATGAATTTGTGTAGGAAAAGACTAATTTTCTCGAGAATTTGTCCTAAGTTTACCTGGCTTGGCTTCCTTTGCGTTTTCAAGGCCTAGATAATTACCCTAGAGTCTCCAAATACCACTAAATTCTGAATATTCCTTATTGCAACTAGCCTTAGGCCCTGCTAGAGAGCAAGGGATTCTGCTATGTTGTTCGAGACAGAACCAAGGTCCCAAGCATAGGCCAACTCCATCATACCATTAGGGATTAGGAGGATCCCTCCCCCACCTCCCCCGCCTGGATTTCCCTTCGAAGCATCGTCGAAGAACAAGCAATGCTCTTCTAGAGTTGATCTCCACTTTATAAAATCTTGTTTTTCCAAACGTACTTCCCAACAAGCTCTCGAGACTAGATTGGGATTTTTTCTATGATGGTGGTTTGAGACAAACTCCATAAGCCAATTATCTTCATCAGGGTCCAAGAAATCTGAATTTCTGAGGGAAGTCTTAGATTCCAGAGTCTCACCCAAAAATGCCTTTACCTTATTTGCGACCTGAATTGAATTACAACTTTCCCCTTGGAAAATCCTATTATTTCTTTCAAGCCAAATTTTCCACCTGGTAAATTTGGGAAGCCACATCTAGTGGGTTTTAAGAAGATCCTTCTTCCTCAGAAGGAATGGGGATCGATTAACCCAACTGCTAAGGAGATCAAGAATGTTCATGGGAAGAGAGAAATGAGTTGGATCTAAATTTAAGACCTTGTCCTAGATCTCTTTTGCGAAAGGGCAAGCTAGCAGCAAATGATCTGTGTTTTCTTCCTCTTTTAAGCAAAATGGGCATCTGGAGGGACCTTCCTAGCCTCTTCTTCTTAAGTTATCACTTGTCAAGATACTCTTGTCCGTCAGCATCCAAGTGAACATGTCAATTTTGGGGATCGAGACAAAGAACTAGAATGTCTTCCAAGGAGTTGGATCTGGAGGGACGTGTGGGATTTCCCGTAAGGATTTATAACCTACAGCATCTGAGTACTTACCGGTGGATGAGCCCCATCCTCTTTTTTCTTTGGCTGAGGCTTTAATGGGATATTTCCCTTGAAGAACCTCGAGAAGAAGTTTAGCTCCCATCTCCAACCTTTCTAGATAGTTCCCCAGGTACCAACCATTCCAACTACGATCCTCATCATCTTCCCAGCAAAAGATGTCCTAGAGCATGAGGAGATTGCAGGACTAGAGCCAAATTTTTATGTTAAACAGTCCTATCTGGAGATCAAGTGGCGAGTCCCCAGGAATTGAGTCCTCCCAAATCCTTATGCGTTTTCCATTTCCCGGAATCCATGTGAGCTTAGATTTGAAATGGTCAAGTGATCTAAGGTAGAGCAAGAAGATCGACAATCCTCTTGGAACTTTTGGAGGGCAGTCCAAGCATCTTATCCAGTGTCCATGAAAGAATTTTTTCTAGAGGACTTGCTTACTCCAGGAGGATTTTCCAAAGATTAAATTCCACAGCAGCTTGGCTCCCATAGAAAAATTTTGAGTAGCCACGTCTCACATGTGAAGACCTCCTTCCAGAATCGACTTTTTAATTTTTTCCCAACATACTAAATGGAGCTTCCTCTCGTTCTTCCTTCTGCCTTCCCAGAGGAATCTTCTCAACAGAGTATCAATTTTGATAGTGATGGATGGAATAAAGAAGAGGAGATAGCAGACATCCTTGCCTCAGATCCCTTGTGGCTTGGAAGAAGTCAGTTGAGCGACCATTCACCAAAGGGGCAATCCAAGGATAGGAAATACAGGCTTTCGCCTAGCTTGTGAACTCTTTGGAAAACCCAAGTTTTTCCATAACTATGAAAAGGAAATCATGTCTAACTCAATCAAATGCATTAGAAAGATCTATCTTAATTATCATACCTTTTTCTTTTCGTTGACAGCTCGAGTGGATGGCTTTCTAAACCTAACACTATGTTGTCCTGAATTTGACGCCCTTTGATGAAGCCACCTTGGTTTTCCAGAATAATGGCAGGGAGAATTTGCTTAAGCCTGTTGGCTATGATTTTGGAAACCAATTTGCAACCAGTATTGCAAAGGGAGATTGGGCGAAATCTGCTAAAATCACTTGCCCCTTTTTCTTTAGGAATTAGCGCTAAGAAGGCCAAATTTGTGCCACCCCCGAATTTGGAGCAGGCTTGGGATTTTATGTCCATTCTAAGTAGATCATCCTTGATGATTGGCCAGCATGCCTTAAAGAACCTGGCTGTGAATCCGTCAGGCCCAAGGGCCTTGTCAGCTTCCATGTGATCCAGGGCATTTTTTAGCTCTTGCATGTGAATCGGGCATGTTAGACTTAAGTTATCCTCATTTTGCACAAGCTGGGGGACCAAAGACAGAGGGTAGGAGTTTGAATCAATGGGGACCTCGTCAAGGGTCGTGTACAAATCTTTGAAGTAGGAGTGGGTGGCTTTCTTGATATCTTCGAACTCTTTTATCACTTGTCCCTGATACTGAATTTCACTGACAGCTTTAAAGTGCGTGCGACCTTTTGCTTTCTTATGGAAGAAGCTCGTATTCCTATCTCCAGCAAGAATCCAAAGGCTTCTAGACTTCTGTCACCACTATTCTTCTTCTCTGCAGGCCCAATGAAGCGCTTTTTGAATATCAGCTTCTTAGTTCCACAACTCCTGGGTCACAACAACATCCTCCAAGGCCAATTGATGAAGCTTGAGGGCCTCTTGGGCGTATTTCCTTTTGGCGGTTGGAGAATTGATTGATTTAGCCCAACTTTTCAAGGCTCTTTTAAGGCCTCTCAACTTTTCTTCCCACACATAGAACAGAGAGCCTTGGAACTACTTGCTCGAGGCAGCAGATACTATCTTCTGGAACCCTTCTTGATTAATCCATATCGGGTTGAACCAAAAGGGGATGGGACCAAGGTTTCTTTCTAAGGAAAGATCCAAGAGAATGGGCTTGTGATCCGGAATATAATTTGGTGGGATTTTGGAGGTGGCCATTAATCTAAAGGTCAGGAAGGAGGACTGGACAAGGAACCTATCCAGTCGGGTTGCAATGTGACTAGGGCCCAACCTTTTATTTGTCCAAGTGAACATTCCTCGGACTGGTTTGATGTCTTCCAGATCCTATTCCAAGATGAGATCCTCAACCCATTCTCTTGCAGGGTCTCTGACCGGGGAGCCTCCTTTTTTCTCCTCTACAGAGAGGGTGATGTTGAGATCCCCTACAATTATAACATTCTTGGGGTTGTGCAAACTAAGGAAGGACTTTAAGGAGTCCCAAAGGTATCATTTCTCGGATAGCAAAGCTGGGACATATAAATTAAAAAGACTTACTTGGTGACCGAAATCTTTGTGGAGGAATTTGGTAAAGATCCAGTGGATGTTGTTATTTTCTTCTATCAAATCGAACTTGGAGGTATTCCAAAAGGTGCATATTCCTCCTGATGCACCTCTTGAACTTACTGTTTTTCCATTGCCCTTTTTTCAAAAGGTTTTACTTGCTTGGAGGAGATCATAGTCCTCCATTTTTTTCTCCTGGATTAGAAGGATCTCAGGCTTCGACATTCTAATTATATCTTTTAGGGCTTCTTCTTTCAGCTTGCTTCCGAACCCTCTACAGCTCCAGGAGACGTATTTCATTATTTACTTGCTTCGGAAGATATGGCTCCCTTTGGAGCCTGGCCTTGCTTTCTTGTGTTTCGGGTGTTTATCATACCTTTGAGGGTTTTCTGGGACCCTTGCTAAACATCCAGATAGGTTTGTTCTTCTCTCTTTTTTTCGACTTCCTTCCCTTGGTGGCTTTTTTCGGGGTGGCTTGGGAGCTGCTTGTTTCTGTTTCTCCATCTTCTGAGTCCCCTACTGACTCTAACCCAAGGCTGATATGATCCTCCTCTGTTTCCTTTTCCATTGGGGCATCCTCTGGGGCTACAAGATCTGAGGCTAATTCTCCTTTTTCAATCTCCTTTGGGTCCTTCTCCTGTACTTTCGTGACCTCGGGAATTTTGAGTGAGGTTGAGGCTTCTTTTGGTACTTCTTTGACTTCTGGAATGAGTTGGGGATTTTCCGTAGGACATTTCTTTTTCTTCTCTCTCAATTTTGGGGTTGCTTTGACTTTTTTAACCTTTTGCCATCCATCTCCTTCTTCATTGTCCAACGGTTGTGCCTTTGGGCATTTTCGTTGAAAGTGTCCATGCTCATAACAGTTCCTGCACTTGAACGACAGTTGTTTGTAATCAAGCGTTTGGAAGTGATGTCATGCACCCACTGTAATCTTCACGGCTTCAAGAAGCCCTGCTACAAGATCCACTTCCACACAGATCATTGCGCAGGAGTATTAGTCTTTGTTGTCGGGTTTGTCGGGTTTGTCAATGAAGTGACCTAGCCCATTCCTAATTTTCTACAAGGATTGGTAATTCCAACAATGAGCAAGTAGATTGGGCAACCAGACCCAGACCGAGACTTCTTTGGGAACGTCGATTGAAGGGTCAAAATTGGGCGTCCACCTATTAAGGTACAAACCCTGTGACCCCATGAAATAAGGGTCACTTCTAAAGATTAGATCACGGTCTTCTTTCGAAATAAACTCGAAAATAAAGAAACCTCTACCTACTGCATAACAAGTGACGTTGTTCTGGAGATGAGGTCTCCAGTTTCGTTAGATCCAGTCATCGATGGTTCTTGCTGAGGGCCAAAGCCCCATAAATTGCCCAACCAGGCCTCTTTCTGCCAAAGCCAAAGTGATCTTGATGGTTTGTTCCTCCGACAAAGCTATTTCAGGTATTGTTTCCAGTTTCATGATGAATTTTGGGACAGCAAGAACCGCTGGCTTCTTACCTTGCAGATTGAGCAGCTTCCAGAAAGCCTCCATGGCGAGCCTCCACGCTCTCCTCGCACTCAAACACCTCTCGTCGAACCCTAACGGCTCGCTCTCTCTTGCTCAGTTGTTAAAATTCTTATTGCCATTGTTGTTTATATTTTATTTTAACAATTCCAAGGAAGGAAAAACCATTGGTTTAATACCATCCATGTGTTTATATTACATTTTAATAATAACAATTAATACAAGTAAATCAATGCATGTCCCATGTAGGTGGATACAATGGCCAAATAAATATTCATATGACATCATTTATCTTGTTATGAATAAATTTGATCTTAAATTTTAGTTTTATAGAAACATAAATGGTACATTATCTACTTGCAATTGTGATGGTTCTTTTGAAAACTAGATAAAGATGATAACTATACTTTTTTAAGGCACTATTGTATGAAGTTCATTGTTGCGTGCTTGTCAGGTTGAAGCATATACATAACTCCTTTCATATGTATATTATCCACAAATACATATGTTAAAACCATGTGAATTTGCATGATATCCTCAAACAAATATGTAACTCCAACTGAATTCACCTTAGATGTTTGTGTAGAACTAGCTTCCACCTCTATATTAAAATGACTATACTTATTATTGTTGCATGTTGTTGTTTTTAGGTTGTTCTATCATTTATGACATTTTTCCATATTAAAATGACTATACTTGTTGTTTCCTATGCTTACTGTTGTTTTCATGTTCTATTATATAAAAATAAGGAAGATGGCATTATCCCTATAGTATGCACTTCTTCTCCTTACTATAAATTTAACATCAAAACCTTGTGAAGCCATTCGGGTATCCTCTAGTTTGTGCTAAGTGTTGCTTTCAATTGTTTTATTTATGGAATCTACAACAAAACCTAACAAACTTCACATGGGAAATAACGTCTTTTGTGGGGTATGAATAACATTTTGTCTTGCTCCAAAAATCTTGTGCAATTTGTGGCTTTCTTTAATTCTTTCATACACCACCAATAACAATTTATTTGCATTTTAGGTAGTTTCTACTTTGTATCAGGTGTCCAAATTTCAAAACAATTACCTTCTCAAAAAGATGTTTCCAAATTCCAAAAATAACATTTTAACAATGGCTGGGGACATTGTAAGCTCATAGCTCTTGTTGGGAAATGGTTTACAGGATTGCAATTAATCTATGTAATATTGCAAATTCATATATGTAATAAACCTTCTACCAATTTCTTTTCATCCAATGAATTAGAGAATGGTATATTGTTGTTAAGAACTGGCCAGATTTTATAGAACACTTATAATGGATGATTACATCGTAATTTGGAAGTTAACGAATTAGAGAATGGTATATTGTTTGTTAGGAACTGGTAAATGATATATTTTTGTTAGAAACTAATAAGATGTTATAGAACATGTGAATTAGATAATGGTATATTGTTGTTAGGAACTGGTAAAATTTAAAATAACATTCACTGCATTTGAAATCATTACAACTCAATAAGTGAGAGAGTACAAGCTCCGTGCTTGTACCAGGATTTATAAGAACTTTAAAAAAAAAATGATACCTTGGAGTAGAGGTATCAAAAAGATCATACGACAGATTTTGGTTAATGACAGCTCTGTCTGCAGCCTGCAGTGAAGACTGGAAACTGGCCAGGATTGTGATTATGAAGAGCTATAATTGCTTTTCATGTGATGAAGCCTTCCTTCAATCCTTGGCCTAGCTGCTCCACGATTCCTACACCCCAGTGCAGTTTAGGACATTGAGAGGCATCGAGGATCTCCAAGGACTTCAAATGTTCAACACCTGACAGCTCTCTCAACTCAGAGCAGTCCTTCACATCTAGTCGTCTGAGCTTTGTCAGCTGCCCCAACCCCTGTATGCTCTTCAACTTCAGACACATAGAAGCACACAATTCCTCCAAAGATACCAAGGTTTCAATAGTTGGCAGCTCTTCGAATTTTATGCACCCGCTGATGTTCAAAATTTGAAGTTCTACCAGACCACAAAACCCTACTATTTTCCTCAATCCAACACAAAATATCAGCTCTAGTTTTATTAGTGTTGTTGGCAATGTTCCAACCTCCACCAGATCACTGCAATCCTCTTTTTCTAACAATTCATTGTTCATCTCTCTGATTGTCAACTTTTTCAACTGAGACAACATTCTTATGGAATCATGCAAACCTTTTAATCCGTGGCAAACGCAGAGCTCCAATTCCTCCAAACTCCTTAGATAACCGAAGGAAGGTGGTAGCATTTTCAACAATTTGCTTTTTAAATGCAGAATTTTCCAATTACTTAGGCCTCCGAAGGTAGGTGGGAGCATCTGCAAATTGGAGCAGTTGGACAAGTTAATATGTTCGAGATTCCATAAGTTACCAAAGGAATATGGAAGCATCTGCAAACGGGAGCAGCTGGAGAAGTCAATACGTTGGAGGTCCTTTAAGTTGCCAAAGGAATCTGGAAGTGTATTCAAACCGGAGCACCCTGACAAGCTAATATGCTGGAGGTTAGTTAAGTTCCCAAAGGACTTAGGAAGCATCTCCAAATGGGAGCAATCAGACAAATCATATGTTGGAGATTAGTTAAGTTTCCAAAGGAATCCGGAAGCATTTGCAAATGGGAGCACCGGGACAAACTAATATGTTGAAGGTTCCTTAAGTTGCCAAAAGAACAGGGAAGAATCTGAAAATGGGAGCAGTAGGACAAATTAATATTCTGGAGGTTAGTTAAGTTTCCAAAGGAATCTGGAAGCATCTTCAAATTGGTGCACGAAGTTAAGTTAATGTGTTGAAGGTTCCTTAAGTTGCCAAAAGAACAGGGAAGAATCTGAAAACGGGAGCAGTAGGACAAATTAATGTGATGGAGGTTAGTTAAGTTTTCAAAGGAATCCGGAAGCATCTCTAAATTGGTACAAGAAAATAAGTTAATGTATTGAAGGTTTACTAAATTTCCAATGGAATCTGGTAGCATCTGTAAATTGAGGCAGTAGGACAAGTCAATATGTTGAAGGTTCCTTAAGTTCCCCAAGGAATCTGGCAGCGACTTCATTCCTCTACAGTACTTTAACTCCAAGTGTTTCAAGGACAGCAGAAGACAGAATTCATCTGGCAAAAGTTTCAGATCATCAACTGGCCAAGGCATTGGAGGGTGCAGGACAAATTTTTCGAGATGAACCAGCTTCCCAATCGACTTTGGAATATCTAAAAGGCCGCCGTAAACTTCCAACTCCCTCAACTGCAGAGGTGCCTGCAATGTTCAAATTTTAAAATGGGGTTTGACCCTTGGATGTCAGCTTCTGGGCATTGTGATATACGAAGACATTGTACTCGACAAGAAACTAATTTTTACAATAATGGGCCAAATAAAATCCTGTAGTCAAGAAATTACATACTACCTGAGATTCTTGTGGCCATAGTGTTCCCAAATTGGTTCCCTTTAATTGTAGAACTCTTAAATTCTTTATTGGAATCCAGAAAGGCAAGGAGGAATATGGACAGTTATACCAGCAGAGCCATATCAGTTGCTGTGACTGCACAACGCTGAAGACGCTTTCAACGCAATAACCTGTAGCCCTAAGCAGCTGCAACCCGCTCATGTTACTTACGAAACGACTGCCGGCAAACTCCGCAAGCTGTTTGAACGATTGTTGTGCCAATTCGCGGCCATTTGGGTGAACCATGCTGATTCCACGCACCTAAATTGTTGTATCGGAGATGTTAGAATCAAGATTGACATACTTTCAAATTTTAAGAATTCAAAACATCACAATTTTGAGAGAAAACTATTTTGAAGGTCGGTCTAACTTAAGCTTGAAATACGTACAAGTGACTGGTCGGACAGGTGAAGAAGGTTGTTAATTGGGAGCGAAAGACGAAGCGTCCATTCCGGAGGTTCATTCTTCGCAATATCTCTGCCCATGTCCCTCAGGTGGTCGTGCATTGTTATACGGTTTTCACTGTCGACTTCAACCAGGCACTTGTTCTCTAGGTTGCGAAGACCCAGCCATCCATCCCAGCTGGATGCATCCCATATTCTTGCGGTCGTATCCCTGTCTTCTCCAATAAAGAAGCAAGCAATATCCAAGAATATCTGCTTCTCTTCGTTATCTAGACTGTCATAGCTAACTTTCGGTCGCCTTACTAAATCGGTGGGAAGTATTCGGGAGATTTTGTCCAGTTGGGCTTTTGAAAACTCCAAATCTTTTCCACGAATAAGCTCTCCGAATACTCGAAGTGATAATGGTAATCCATCACAAGTATTCAAAAACTTTTCGACCACTTGTTCAAATCCTATAACGGGACAAGGCTGGTCAAAAGCATGCCAGCAGAACAGCTCTTGTGAATCTTGTGGATTGAGGCCTCTGAGCAGGTAAATAGATGAATCTCCAATCCCCGAGCTGGTAAGAACATCCCTATATTGCGAGATGTAACTAAAATTAAGCTATCTGAAAGAAGGTTATCTTTAACAGGCACAAATAATGCGTTCAGCTGCTCAACGGTGTCCACATTATCTAAAATTATGAGAGCGTGAGTAGGTCGGAGATACCTTTTGATCTTCCCTATACCATCATCAATGTCGTATATTTGCTCATCCCATTGAACCAACTCCTTCAGAAGTTTACTTTGCAAGAAGCATAAAGATTTTTCTGTGACATCAAACAAAAAGCAAGATCGCTTGTAATTTGATCTCTCACGGTTAAAGATTTCTTTTGCTAGGGTGGTTTTGCCAACTCCACCAGCGCCCACAATTCCTATAACTCTGGCCTCCCTGCTGCTCTGCTGCTGCAATGTTCTTTTAAAATCTTTAACTTGTTCATCCAAATTTATTGGATATTTGGACACATATAGCGGTCTTTTAACCCTTTTCAAAACTCCTTCCACGACATCTTCGAGGAGCTGATTTTCTTTGAAAACAAGGGAAAGGTTGCAGACCTTGAAGACTGCCTCAAAGCACTGCAAGATACCTATCTTCACACTAAAACAGTGAAAGAAAACATACATGAGCAATGATAGAGATAAGCAGATTCAGTTTCAACTATCAAGTGCAGAACTAAAAGATCTCATAAAGACAATATAAGTACCGAGTAAACCGAGGCATGAACATGGTGAAGAGACCATTTCTGAACAAGTGATATGTAATCTATGTTTTGCTTTATCATTAACCCTAATTAGAAACAAATAAGCTGGCTATATCTATGGCCGATTTGCATCCGTTACAAGTTTTAATCGCATTTAACTTCCCTAGTTATAACCCCCTCACAAAATAACTTTTTGTTCGAGAGCAGGCCACCTTAGCATTTTTGGCTTTTCAAGTTGTCAGTATCTAAATTTACTCTCGTTAGGATAATATAAAAGTATATATGCTGTGGAAGGCGAGAAACTTTTGGATTTTTTAGGGTGTTTGTCAACCGGTACTGTCCATTTGTATTAAGGTTTAGGTTTTTATAGAGACTATTATAGGAACCAAGGATTGAAGACGTTGAGGAGCTTGACTGAGCTCATTGAGTTTTTTTTATGGTGTTGTTTTTACTGAGCAGTGCGGTGCTAGTATGGTTATTAAAGTATCTAAAAAGGTAGCAGTTTTCATTATGAATAAGGTGAGGTGGGTTAGTGGAACTAATAAGCTGAGTTACTTGCATTGAGGTATTCTTTTTCTTTGCAAAAACTCAAAAGGTTTGACAATTATGCAAGTCTATAGAAACTCCAAAACTGTGGTAGATTGAGCTGATTGCTATATTGGAGCAATGTTGTGATAGGATCCAACTCCTTAAATATTGTTTTCCTAATTTTTTTAGGTTTGCAAAAACTCAAAAGGTTTGACAATTATGCAAGTCTATAGAAACTCCAAAACTGTGGTAGATTGAGCTGATTGCTATATTGGAGCAATGGTGTGATAGGATCCAACTCCTTAAATATTGTTTTCGTAATTTTTTTAGGTTTCTCACATCTACAGGAATTTCAGCGTAATGGCTTATCACTTATCAAAAACAATTGCAGGTACTCCTGAGGGGTGTCTGGTTTCTTTTTTAAAGAAGAAATTGTTGATTTCACCCTAGTTGACCAGGGTTCTGTGCAGTGTGAAGGCATATTAACTGTCCTAAGAGTTCTGTTATTTAGTCTTCAGTTTCTATGCTTATAAATTCTGAATTGTACAGTATATTGTCTTTTTACATTAAAATGTTTACAAAATATGTATAGAAGCCCTTCGTTTCTATAAACTGTTGTAATTTGACTCAACCTAGTAAATTGCTTTTTTATTTTGAAAAAAATTGTGACCATTTTATTTATTTGACTTTGTCCCACTCGTAGAATAATATTTGTATATATTTATTTGTCGATTATGTTTCCGAGATAAAATAGTTTTGATTGATCTGATTACTACCAGAGCGCTTTTTGCTACCACGCATACGAAGTTCATCATCTCCGCAAACCAATAATAAATGTGATGAGTCGACCTCTTTCAGTTCTTTTGATACCACACATTCCGATTCCGAGTAGGGTAAAAGACAACTAAAACGCTCGACAGATTTTTTCCAAAACCTGGTTAAATTTCTGGGGTTAAAAGACAACTAAAACGCTCTTGGTTGATTTTTTCCAAAACCTGGTTAAATTTCTGGGGTTAAAAGACAACTAAAACGCTCTTGGTTGATTTTTTCCAAAAACTGGTTAAATTTCTGCTGTTATTTTCAGAACTTTGCAATTTCAATAATTGTATTGGATTACTGTATACTAAATCCATAATTTAAACTCATCAAAATCATTAAAATTGTTGTTTTCAAAACTTTGCAATTTCAATAATCGTATTGGATTACTGTATACTAAATCCATAATTTAAACTTATCAAGATTTCAGAACTTTGCAATTTCAATAATCGTCTTGGATTACTGTATACTAAATCCATAATTTAAACTTATCAAGATCACTGAAATTGTAATTTAAACCGTCCAAATTGCCATTTAAATAAAAATTGGTGAGCCTGATTAGGACGGGTTGGGGGTTTTGGTTATAGCTTTTACTTCTCCCCCACGCATACGAAGTTCATCATCTCCGCAAACCAATAACAAATGGGATGAGTCGACCTCTTTCACTACTATGAAATGAAATGCCAACATTAGGTCTCATCTACCAATCAATCCAACAAATTAAAACCAAGATTTACAGCCAGGCTCCGGTTTCTTACCTGTTATAGGTCTCTCGGTCAAAACCTTTTATTTCTGCAACGTCATAAAGAGATTTCCTCCATTTTCCAATAGTGTTGGAGTCGTATCGTGGTTGAGAATCGAATTTTTTCTTCTCTTTCAGCACGCCCAGGGATCGACCGTACACTCCATTGTTGCCCCACGTCCACCGAAGCTCCGAGGGCTTCACACCGTAGAAGACCGGAATAATGGTGGACTTGGACTTCCACATAGACTCTACCATCAGTACGAGCTCATCCAGACACCATGGTGAATTCGCATATCCGGGAGAGAAAATTGCTATATGGACAGATGCTGTTCGAACGGCGCTTATAATTTGAGGAGTTATGTTCTCTCCCTCTTGCAATTCCTGCTGGTCCAAAAACACTCGCAATCTGTGTGCGCTCAAGCAATGGTAGAGATCCGTGGCCAAAGTTTTCTTGACATCAGGACCACGGTGATTTATAAATACATCGTAGACATGGTTGTCGTTTCTGCCATTGGAAGTGGAAGGGGAGGTGGAGGACGATGCAAATGATGTATCACCGCGAGGGGTTGACAAGTTAGGGTTTGCCATAATGATAAAACAAGTAAGATGGAAGATGGATATCAGAGATTATTGCCCGCTCGATTTCACAATTTTACTCTTCGTATGCCCGATCTCACAAGTGCAAAGTGCCAACCGGTTTCCAACTTCAAAAATTTACTCTTCGTCTCGCTGATCTCACAATTGCAAAGTTCCTACCGGCTTCGAACTTCAAAATTTTACCCTTCGTTTGGCTGATCTCACAAGTGCGGTGTCTACCGGCTTCCAACTTCAAAATTTTGCTCTTCGTCTGGCTGATTTCACAATTTCAAAGTGCCTACCGGCTTCCAAGGTAGCAATATTCGCCGATCGGTTGAAAACAAAACCACAATGGCCTCGGCGAATAACTTGCAGAGTGACTCACTTTGGAATTGAATTAAAACCCTGCTTTGAAGGATGGAAGAGAGAGCTATCATGTTGAGGAAACCCTAACAGGGAACCGTAATCAATTCACGGCTGTGGGAAACAGTTGGGACCAGTGATCAAATTTGAAGGGTTCTAGTCTTGATTTAAAAAGTAGATATTCATTCATATTATTCAAAGATGAAAAACTTTAAAAAAATTTACTTTTCAATTCACAATAATACATTAATGATATACTTTATTAAAAAATGTGTTAAATAAAAAATTATATTTCCAATAAAGTTATATTTCCAATATTACTAAATAGGGATGTTATTAAAAAAAATTAAATACATCCAACATGTTATATACATATATCATTTATGGATTTTAACATAAACTTGATAGAAAATTAAACACACACTTCATTAAAAAAATATGTTAAATAAAAAATCACATTTCCAATATCAGTAAATACAGATTTCATAAAAAAAACACAAAATGTTAAATGCATATATCATTTATGGACTTTAACACAAACTTGACAGAAAACCAGATTTACAGATATAGAAAATAAGCATTCAAATTCAAAATTGGAATTGAATATTCTTAAAACAAAATAATGCACAAAAAATATTGGAAAACATTAAAAACCTCAAATGTCTAAAAGAAGTGGTTGAAACTTATTTAAAAATGCTAACTATGTTTAATAATCTTGGAAATTTTTAAAACCTCAAAATGCCTCAAAGAAGTGGATGAAATGTATTTAAAAATGAGAAACATGTTTAATAATTACAAGGTGCTTATGAGTTGGCCAAACACAATACTAAATTAGTCAAGGAAAAACGAACTAGTAATTTGCATTTGATGAAGATGTGTTTATGATGTAAGATTTGTTATCAAGTTAGTGAGACAACCACAATATAAAATAGCTTACATTAAAAAAAATGAAGTTGGATATTATCAATCCAATAAATTCAATCTCTCTAGCTGTGTAAAATATTCATTTTAAATTCATGGTAAGTTGAGTATTTGAAAAAAAAAGATTTAATAAGAAGGTGCATATTTTTGATGTCCAAATGGAAACAATGTTGGATCTTCAAAAGCACCTTCTAGCCTAGAAAGTGTAGAAACTGAAGTGGGAAAAACAACTTCATTTATATTCTGTCCAAAAACAACTTCATTTATATTCTATCCAAAATTTACGTGAAGTGGGAACAACAACTTTTATATTCTATCCAAAATATATGTTTTAAGAGGAGGACATTCCACGGCCGTGGAAAATAGTTCCCTGAAAACATAGTATTATAAACAAATACACAATATCAAAAGTCTTTTAAATTGTATGGATTTTCTCAAAATGAAATGATACTTTGTATCCCATAGCAGAGGTATGTTTCATTGTTTTTACTCATCATATTCCTTGCATCCCCAATTCATGTCTTAAAACCAGCATAACTCCCAAAAGAGTAAGAAGCTGATATTTGAGACTATACAGCTTTCCCAAAAACTTTCAAAAAGTACCTACCAAATATCCATATTTTTCATTACAAAAACTTCAAATAAACGAGTAGCCATGTCAATTGTTTTGTAGCATTCTTATTGAAACTTACATTCACATTCTTCAAAATTACCAGATCTTAAATTAATCTATTATCCTAGTGGAAGAGGCTTTCTAGCTTTCACTTCTTTCCATGCATCATAAATAGCATTCCAGTCTACCTCATTTAGAGCATGAGTTGCACTAAGAGAAAGAAACATTAACATATCCAATGTTTCTAGAGAAACGCTTGATCTGTCATCATTCTCTATCCGACTTAATTTTGGAAATCCTCTTTAACATACTGTTGTGCTAACTGGAAGAACAAGAATAGCTTGCCATAAATGCATCAAACATGGAAATCCTTCAAACCATTCATGCTCGCCTCCACATAGATCCCATGCTCCAAACATATGATTTTTTGGGTATGATTTATAAACAGTACAAGTAAATTCATCGATTTCACCGAAACATTTTACACTATCCACAATGGGTGAGTCCCCAACACTAAATTTCTCACATAAACATATTAGCCATCTTCTTGTTTGAGACTCCCTATCATCCATATCCTCGTAATAATAACGAGGACTAAAAAACTTAGCAACATTAAATATAGGTAAATTTGTGAACCTTGCATTAAGGGAGTCAATCACCTTCATTACAAAAAATATTCCCAACAAAAAGCAATCATCTAGTATCCCTGATCTTTGTGACTTGGGGAAACCTTCAAACCTCAATTATGTATGTGTACCATACCAGTGCAATCTATAAACTCAAGAGTTCCTTGTTATGTTTTACTTAAAAAATATGACATGTGCATTGCACCTGCCCCAAATATGCCTCTTAGAAATTGTTTATGAATCAAGCTAATAGTGATATCCAAAGTAGTTCCAATAGATGTAATAACCAACGTATTTGAGGATAGCCCGCCCACGATCTATGGAACACATACGTTTCAAAGCTAATTCAACTTTTGATTAGTATCAACATAATCTTCTTGGAACTTTTGATTACCTTATTTAACTCAATAAGCACATCAACGAGTAAATGGATGCAAAATTGCACTTGAAAGATTGTGGCCACCCCATACATTTTCTTTTCCCCCAACTCCTAGTCCCTTGACAAAGCTGCCATGAGTTTAACAAGTCTTTCCATGACTTTGACTCTAGACAACCACCTAATGTGATAAACTTGTAACACTTCTAACCTTGTGATTTGAAATGAATCCATGAGATCTTTTAATTCTCTATGTCTTTTAGCAGATTTTTGAAGCCATGAAAACCTTGCTTGCAAACTTATCAATAGCTTGCAACTCTAGAAAATAAGATGAAGCATCATTTGCTACTAATGCTTCTCGATGAGCTATGCAATGGATGTCTAATAAATGAGGAGCATGTCGATGAAGCTTAGTAGATAAACCTTCACGAATGCCCCTCATGGATGAGGCCCCATCATATCCAAATCCAACTAACTTTAATAAGGATAGATCCATTTCTGCTGAAAGAGAGGTCACACCATCATACATAGATGGTGACGTTCCATCTTTAATTTGAAGCAACTTTATGAATTTTGAAACACATTGACCTCTTCCCTGATTTGTCAAATATGTAATATAAATGATCAAATGTTGCACCATGGTCCGATCGATACTTTCATCAACTGAAATTAAGTAAAATGGGTTGTTGGAAATCTCATCTTTTAGATTTTTCCAGTATCCATCCTTAGCAGGTTGTAAAAACTCTTTTCCTGACATTGTATTTGTATATGAAGAGTATTCATCTGTTAGAGGCATGTGAGGAGTGTTTTTATACCTATTCTGAAAGTCACATATTGACTTATATGCTTCTAAAGGAAAATTATGTATGGCAACAAAATACATATGTTCGATGACTAGTATAATTCTCTCCTTCTCAGCATCTACCATTAGCTCTACATGTTTGGTAATTGAAAGCGTACTCCGTTTTTCTTTCCTCTTCTAAAAGTTGCAAAGCAAATTTATGAGCCTCTGATTTTGCATGGATGTTTAAACCACTAACTTGAAGAGTCAAACTTCCTTCTTTATCAAATGGGGTTTCTCTTTTAAATTTTACACACCACAAACACTTTATCCTTTGAACGCCATTACAATCATTTATAGCGTAAGCCCAAGGAAATCGTGTTTTCCATTTGGACTTGAATGCTCTTTTGGACCTCTTTGATGGTTGTTCATCTTCAAGAGGTTCTACACTATTCATCTTCATGGCCTTCAAGTGGATTATCATAAACTTGATTTTCAAAGTGACATGGTTGATTGGAGTGTTGAGGGATACCAAATGCATCAGCGAGTGAAAGTTGTTTTTATCCTTTTTAGGACGACCAAGAGGTGGCATTTCTCAATAATTTATCAATGTATTCAATCAATGATACAAATAAATATAAAACAGAAATTAATGACATATTGATCACTAATATAAAATAAAAACAAATACTTCATATTGGGCTCATAAGACTAAGCTATATCAATGTTACAATTTCCTATACACTCTTACATATTATAATATCCTAGTACTAATGAAAGTTAAGAGGAAGTAGAATGAAGCTTTATATGGAGAGGTCATGGGTTCGAGCCTTGAGTCCTTTGGGGTTAGGCCTTCTACGAGGATGGCCGATGGTTTACCACCTCTACCATCCACTAATGTGGGGAAGTATTGTTGGGTTTCCCATGGATCTTTCCATCTGAAAGAAGAAAAGAAAAGAAAAAATGTACTCCAATACCAATATAAAGTGATGCAAATTTATAGTTCATACCCAAGAATGTACTACTCTAATAATACATTATCCTAGAATAGTTGTAAATATTTAAGTGTTGAATGTAGTCCATTTTGTTAGAATAATCCATCGGGATTATTGTAAATAAATAATAAATAGGAATATGAATAGATAGGAAGGTGAAAAGGTTGGTTCTCAACTGCCATTGTAATGTATAAATATTTGCTTTGGTAAGGGAATAATATCGAATCGGGAGTTATTACCAACAAGTGGTATCAGAGCGCTGCCATAACTCCTGCATGTTGCCAGTTTGCCCATTCCTAGCATTCTGCTTGCCAGTCCATTGCCAGACTGCTCCATCAGTCTGCTAGTGGAGTCGCATGCAATGTATGCGTTACTCCATCTGCCTGAGTTTATTCTCTGCTAGAAAAATTGTGGTATACCTAACCCTAAATTTTTTGTGGGCCGCCTCTCCTATCCTCTGTGATCTGTAGTTGTTGAATACCTGTGTGAAGAGATTGTTGCCTGGGTGGAGACTGCAGCCTTGCTGAAGACTGCGTTGAACGCTGCAATAGCGTGGAGACTGCCTCAATTGTGTGTTATCCCATCAGTCACCTGAAAAATAAAGGAGATTGTTGAGACTGCCCATCATGTTGACTACATAAAATTTTGAAGAGCTGAGATAATTGTTGACTGTTGGTTGTAATATTTTCTCTATCATTGTATCATCTTTAAAACCTGAAGTTGAGATTGTAAATCACCTTGGCAGAGACTGTAGATCACCTTGGCAGAGACTGTAGACCTGCAAGGTTATTGTTTTTCCTTTTATCTCATTCTCTTTGTCATATCAAGTTCATTATTGTAAATTACACTAACAGTTGTAAAGATGCACTCTTTGGCATCTAGTATTGATGCTGCCCTAGCTGGCAAAGACCAATCCAAAGACCCTTCCAAGGGAGATTGCAGCAAGAGAGGCAGAGGGGGAAGAAACAACTCCAGAAAAAGATCAAAGTGCAAGCGTTGTGGAAAGACTGGGCACACATCAGATCAGTGTTGGGCTTCATGGGATTCCATCAAAGACAAGCACAACCAGAAGACAGATGACCAAGATGCTAGTAAATTTTCTGATTCTTGTATTGTTGCACATTGTAATCTTGGATTTAATGAAATGACTTCACTTTCATCCTACAAAGATTGTTGGCTGCTTGATACTGGTGCAACATCACACATGACATTTAGAAAAGACTTTTTTGAAGAATTGAATGAATCAATAGATGGCATAGTGTACTTTGCAGATAAGTCAAGTATTAAACCAAAGGGAATGGGCACCATTCGACTGAAGATGCCTGGATTCCCTGATTTCTTGTTGAAGAACGTTCTCTATCTTTGAGAGTTGCAGAGGAGCCTGCTGTCCTTGGTGGAGATTCGACAGCAAGGCCATTCCATCCACATGTTTGATGGAATCGTTGAAATAAGAAAGTCCTCTGA
>LPNX011084295.1:102457-165829 GCA_001517045.1 Pseudotsuga menziesii
GAATAATATCGAATTGGGAGTTATTACCAACACATTTATATCTAATTATTACAAAGGATAATGAACTGGAGGATAATGGATTGATGATAATACAAGCAGTGAAATTTGCACTATCAATTAAACCTTTTTTTCTTGACTTTTATTTACTTTCTTTTTTGAAAAAAAACAAATTATGCTTTTAGTGTTAATTAAAAAGTATAAAAACATTGCAAGACCAAGCCAATATTACAGCCATATAAGTATAAGAACATTGCAAAACCAAGCCAATATTACAGCCATATCAAGTTGCTTTTACTAACTGTTGGCAAAGGAGGGACACGCCAAACATGCTAAAAGTGAGGTTGGTAATTAATTGTAATTAATTTATTTAACTAGGTAATGTTCTGTTATTTGAAATCAAACTTGTACATATTAATTATTTACTATATGTTTTTTATTTTATTTAACATATTTTTTTATATTTTAATATAAAAAATATATTAAATCAAACTTGATGTATTAATTACTTGTCAAGTGAGGGTTTAACTAGGTAATGTTAAATATAAAGAGGTAAATAACACAACACTACCATATTACTACTAATATTTGTTTCTTGGCTAATGTTAATTACTTGTAATTTTATGAATACTTTATACTTCTGAGAATTACCATATTACTAATATTTGTTTCTAGGCTAATGTTAATTACTTGTAATTTTATGAATACTTTATATTTTGCGAATTTATGTTTATACAAAATAGAATATATTTCAAATTAGTATATTCATTTCTTTCCTCATAAATCAACTGGGTTATTTGCAAAAAATAATTATAGTCACATAGAACTGAACTCAAATGAAGAAATATATCCCCTTGCAATGCACAGGAGGTCAAACCAGCCTACAATTTTTTATTTTTTATAAGAATTAGGAAGATTCTTCAAAGGATAATAATTCCTTAACTAAAGTGAATTATTTCGACTTAAACAAATTAAATAAAATCTGTAAGCTTATTTACAATACTCTTTTACCTCGTTAATGCATCAAGGTTACACAAAAATATTGGAATTCCTTCACTACTTAAAAGATCAATCGCAAACTTCGTTAGCAATGAACCTAAGAGTTAACCAAATTTGATGCATTTAGGGATACAGTTAATTTGTGTGAAGAACATAAAACTACCGGAAATGAGAAACCTATGGCTATAAAAATTGCAGAGGAAATTTGTGTCAAAGTTTATTTTGTGAGTGTGAAGCTTCAACTAAGAACACACAAGAGAAAAATACATGAATGATGAGATCATAATTTAAAAAGCAATAATTTGTTTAAAGATTTAAATGTCAAAAATTGCAAACAACTAAAATTGATATTTCAAGCTTGATTAATAAAAGGTCAAGTTTTTCAAGTGTTTGATCGAACTCTCTGCTTATATCTGCAAAGGAGAGTAATCTAACAATTATCTTAAAAATAAAAATAAAAATTCAGCTTCTTCCTTCTTTACATAGTGGTTATAGTCATCTAAATAGTCTACAAAGGAGAGCAATCTAACAATTATCTTAAAAATAAAAATAAAAATTCAGCTTCTTCCTTCTTTACATAGTGGTTATAGTCATCTAAATAGTGATTACTTTTTCCATCACTCTGAGAGAATTAAATTATAAGAAATTACAACCGGATGGACAAGAATCCATCATGTATTCTCGTTAACTGTTTATAGTTTCAGAAATGGTAGTTCCACATTGGGGACCTATATAATGAGAGATGCCTCCAGAGAAATGAACCTTTTTATTCGTTGTTTATAGTGTTAGGGAAAACAGAGATGCATATAAATTTCTAAGGTTGGTTCTACTTAGTTGGATTTGTATTCACCTGAATAATGCTCAAAATATTGCTTTCAAATTAACTAAGCAGCTCTAAACCCTACCTTAGAGGATCGATATCAAGCAATAATTAGGCGTGGCAGGCAAAAGGATGTTATTATCCCAAAGAGCAACAATATTTTTTATTCTTCCAAACTAATAGGCCAAGGCTTTCTTCAGGCTCTTTCATTATAGGTCTTCAATTCAATTCTTTAGTGCCAAAGAAAAGCTCAAAGGAAGGGCCTAAAACATTGATTGGCCCAACCAGGTATTGAAATTGTTTAATAAGGCATCATACAAGGCCATAGGCAAGAAAGAAATGTACATGCTCCATAACAATATGTAAACAAACCAACAGTAATGGCCCTAGATGGAAAAATGACCCATATGCATTCAACTAAAAAGGAGAGATTCAACTTACCAGACCATATTCAATTAGGACTCAGTGAAAAATAAAAACCTCTTTATACTCCTTGATTTATAGAAAGGATCGTTTAAAAATCATCAATGACATAAAGACCTTATGCTGCAACCTAAATCCACAGCAAAAAAAAACCTAATTAATATACAAATCTTTAAAAAAATTAAACAAATTTGGTTAAGTGAACTTCAAAAGAAAAAGCGGAAAAGAATTTGCTTACCATCCTCTGCAAATAGCATTTCCTTGTGACTGCAAAATCAGAAATCTCAACTGCTCAACTCTTGAATCGCATAATAAGAAAAGTTGAAACTTGAGATGTTAATTAGGTCGAGGGAGGAACCTGGAAGCTCTATTGTTCAGTGTTTTATCATAAATCTCAGTTGCTCTTGAATGGCATAATCCAAAATGTCGTAACTTGATATGTTCTTTGTTTATCATGCTAAAACTTAATACATTAATGATTATAGAATATATGGTGTCTTTAACAACAATTCTACCAGGCTGGCATAAAATTAATGCACTGTAAAATGTGTTAAACAATATTAAATGCATACCAAGAACCATCACATTATAGCTTTGTTCACCCAATACTTTTACCTGTGACATACAACATGGCAAACTCCATTGCAGTGGCAATTAATGCTGGAAAATTCAATACCGTGTAACCGTAGGATGATTCGGATCATGGAATGATAGATCATGGATGTTGAGTAAATGTGGCCTCACGTATTTGTAATTATGGAAAAGAAACTAAAAGTTTTGTTCTGCCACCTATTTGAAATGGACGGAGAATGAACGATGAAACCGCAAGGATGGAGAAGGAACCACATGGAAATGATGGTTACCTAACCTCTTTACATCAATATCCACTTGCTAGACAAATAGACAGACAGCAGGTTGTCTGTCTGTTAGAGTCCCAAATTCCATTAATATCTTATCATCAACAATCACTGTCTTAATTTGAACACTAGGCATGTAATGACTGGTGTAGAGTGCAACCCTATAACCTCTGTTTCATTGCCAATGGAAACTTGATGCGTAATGGGCTGGCTGAAATTCAGTCTCAGGAGTGGAAAATTTCATGGTGGATGGGTCGGTAATGAATATTTTTACGTACCCATATGCGTCGGCCATGGAAGGTAAGTGTCCTAATTTTGTTTTGTGGGTATTTTGTTTCAATAATAATGGAGAATGACTTTGCAGATGTTCACCAATTCAATCTCTTTCCCGGTATCTAGCTTGTCCAGTTTGTCACTGCCACTGCCCAAGCACTATACTTCCCTTTCTGCATCTGGTCAGCAGCTTGAACCCCCTACCCGACATCTATCTTGTCACTGCCACCGCCCAAGCACTAGCCTCCCCTTTCTGCAAATGGTCACCAATTTGAACCCCCTGCCCAACAACTAGCTTGTCACTGCCACCGCCCAAGCACTAGCCTCCCCTTTTTGCAGATGGTCACCAATTCGAACCGTCACCACCCAAGCACTAGGCTCCCATGATTTCTACAACCCATGTTGATTTTTCTCTCTTTTGTGTTGGTCAGAAGCCACAAAACGCATGTTTCCTTCTTCGGCCTCTGCAAATGCAAGTGACCATCGTCGTTTCTTGCATGTGTGTCTTTCTCTTCCATGGGACCATCTTCCTCAAGTAAGACCCACTTGGCCTTTTGGATTATTGTTTAGTATTAATATATATTCGTTTATATTAGGCCTCCTAACGAAATGTAGGAAGTATGAGCAAAACCAAAAATGTTCAAAAGACAAATCATGTTGGGATGCCTTTGCCTGGTATTTTAGCAAAGGTTTAACTTTCTAGTTTTAGAGGATACAAGTGCAAACGTGATTAGATTATCCTTGGATGGTGATAAATGGTTTAACTTGCTTTTCTCCCACTTACTGGTTCCAAAGAGTTCACAATTGTTCATTGAAAATTTTGTTATGTGGGCATTACATGGAGAATGCAAATGGTAGATGTGGTATCTAAAGTCTAGAGGTTTATGTGAATAGATCTTTCTGATATTCTATTTAGAAGATACGGGAAAATGGGCATTATGAATGTGATCTTAGACTTCATTTACTGGACTATTAAGTACTTCCAATGTCTACAGGTTTGGATGTTTTTAATTCTGGTTATATAATGTAGGACAATCTCCATTGTTGATTCAGCCTTTGTTTTTGTTTTTTTTTGTATAGATACTATAGGAATGGGTGTTATGACTATGATCTAATACTAAAATATCATGCCCAGGATATTTTTCCAGCAAAGAAAGGGACGCACAATACTCGCATTAAAACATAGGAGAATTTCAATCTCCCATGTTATCTAGGAGCAGGCGTCGATGGAGGTGCACACCTTCCCTTTCTTCCTCCACTTTTTATTGGTTGAACAAAAGAAGGCCTTTTGATCGTCAGAGTCTTAAAAAGACCTTCTGATCTTATCACAATCTTTATGAAAATCTAGTATAACATTAGTATGAATGATTTGCCAGAGCTTTTGTAGTTTATAAGAAGTTTATTGATCTCGTGACGTTTTGAAATTGCTTCTATAATATTCTCAATTCACAAAATGATAATACATATATTCAACCTCCCCGTTATAATGATCAGTCATAGAGATTTTATCTGAAAAAACTATCTGTTGGATGATTATACAGGGCAAAACTTGAGTTCCGTTAAAAAAAAGATACTCAACCATTGTAGGAATCGTTTCACATAACGATCAATAGTTGGTGAGCCATATTAGCTATCAAGCCCTCAAATTCGAACAATATTCAGACACTGTTGAATGTTGTTGCACGCTTCTTCATAAATCTGCTCTCATTCCCTATCCTGATTACTTGTTATTCTCCAGGATGATCCTGATCATCAGGAATTAGTTCTGCTCTTTTCAAAAAGTGTTTCTAGGGATCGAATTTGAGGGATGTCATCTTCCTACAATTTTAAGTGACCAAAGAATCGAGGGGAGCAGCTTAATAGCCCAATATTGTTTGGAAATAAAATTCCTTCTATTGCAAATCGGTCTCCTATTTCATGGCTATGGTTTACATCTATCCTTTACAATCAACCAATATTAGTATCGCATTCGTCTTTTGACAAAGAGATGAAAATGTCAATACTGTAACTAGAATGTTTGGATGTAGTTACAGGTGCCGTGAAATATCAACATCAAGGATTAACAGAATATTTTGGGATATTAGATGTTTACTATTATGGAAGCACTGGCTTATACTGCATGCTCAAACATGGTTTCCCTTGAGGAAACACGCTTGCCTATGGACGAAAGGTAAACCCCACATATCATTTTGCTTGGGGTTGAGACATTAATGATACTTGAGTCGGCTACAAGCCCATGTGGAATTCTTTTATTTTCTAGGAGATTAATCAATTTTTTACATGTTTTTAGATTGTAACAACTCAATTCATGAACAATAGTATTGATTATCAAAATGGTCTTAACATGCCTAGGATAATTGAAGATGAGTGATCTACCACAATTTTCATGTGAAGAACAACAGTCGATAGGCCGACCCTCGGAAAACCCTCATAACAGAACATTAGACAGTAAAGTTTGCCTAAATATAAGCCACAATAGACCCTAATTTTCCATTAGTATGTGGCTAGATCTTAAAATATTTTTCAGTGCTCTATTTTTCTGCCTCAAGACACCTTGATGATTAAAATTTGGTCCACAAATAAGGAAGGAAAATCGACTCTTGATGGTAGATTTCACTCATGCCCTATGCTTTCGGCTTGAGGAGAGAGTGTTCAACCTTTTGAAGGTGCCTTGTTGATGTTGGTTGCCTAGTTCGAGTTAGTGTTCATTTTAGAGGAGATCTACATATCATTACTAGTATTAATGTTCTCTGGATACTATTTAGGTTATGTTTCATAGGGCATCATATAATTATGTTTATTATTAACTATATATATAGATTTGATAAGAATCTATAAACTATATTCAGTTGCCATCCAAGCAATTATATTTCATTAACTCAATTAATGTAATAACTTTTAAGGAAGGAAAATGATTCATTAATGCCACCTGGGTAGGGTCGAGGGCTCAAATCGAGGGCTAAGGACATCAAATCTTTCTCTTGCCAACCCTCCTGCTCTAAAGTGACGTGGGTATCCTCCTATGCTCTGAATACCTAATTTTTGTATCTTGTATCTTCGAGGTAATGTCAATCTTGAACTTTTTTTATCTTGTTGTTGTCTACGTGTTAATATGTATGGAGTTACCATAATTTCATATATATCTATGTTATGTTAGATGGTGAATGGTTATATGTCTCTTTTATGTTTTACATGAGTTGCACACATTTATTCTAGTATTTTAATGGCCTTCCTTTGAATATTGTCTTTCCTTCCATGCAATTATAAAAGCAGTTTTAGGTGCAATATCACGGATTTAAAATAGACTAAACATCTTGTTAAAGCAAGAGGAGAGACATAAATTCCTTATGCATTAATGTTTAGGCGAACATTGGTTTAATCAATTAACATGTGATAAGGAGTTTGAGATAGGTGACCTTATGCTCCTATGGGACCAAGCCCATGAACCCAAAGGTCATAATCCCAAGTTTTCTTTTATAGTAAAGTTATTATCAAACCACAAAGACTTTTTTTCAATGCATAAACTATCTTCGAGACTTGGAAAGAGTTGAGTTCCCAATTCTTATAAATGATTCACATCTAAAGCGGTATTTTAGTTTACCTAGATCTCAACAGAGGATTTGTACATACACAATAGTAAATTCATATTTTAAAAAACTACCTTGCTTTAGTTGTAGGTGTCGAGTTGTTTTTATTTTCTTGCAATATATAAGATTTCCCTTAACTTGTTTCCTTTATAATAAAGCACGATGAAATACTCCATAACCATCTGTTCTCCATAACCGAGTTAAATGCATTGACTCTACATATAGTTTTGTATGCACTATGCCACCTATACTTGAAAGTGGTTGGCAGTAAAAAGGGAAGACAGAGTTCACAGGATGCAAGAATAGTAGAATCAGGAAGAGATGCCAAGTTCTGAGAGGCCAATTAAAAAAAGACTGCATATCACTAAAGAATAAAAGAAAAATATACTAACAAAGAGCCTTTACTTCACTGGAAATAATAAGCTAATGGCCTAAAGTAACCCCAATGCCTAAGGATGCAAGTAATGTATAGGTTTCAATATTACAAGGGTTAGTGTATGATAGAGAGAATATTTTGGTTTTGCATTTCGTTTTGACTCCTATGTGCAGTACTAGAATATGCAACAATGATGCTACTTGTACTGTATATGAATGGAATGATCCCCCTTTCTATAAAAAAATTGTGATTATCATTATGTTGTATTCTAATGATGTATTCTTCATTGTGATGTACTCTTTTGTGGTGACATCCCAATACCAACCATTTTACAGCGATGAATCCTGAAAAAACACTCAAGCGTAGACACAATTTATTAACCATAGCCAAGGCCTTAATTTATATTCCTACACCAATATAGATCCAATAAACTCAGATCTTTCAAGTATTGAAAGGGATCCAATTTTTTGAGGTGTAAATTTTTAACTTACATTTTTTACACATCAAGAAAAAAATTCACACCTCAAAATATTTGATCTCTCTCTATGCTTGATAAATCCAAGTTTAAGATGGTTTTATGTTGGTTTTAATTCTTTTACTTTCTGTGCAATAACAAGAATATAAAAATAAAAATAAAATAATTTTTTTTTAAATTCACTTATTATTTGGCCTTTGACTTGAAGCTGACTCAAGATTCTAATATCACATTTTCAGATGTAGATCTTGGCATTTTAAACTATAATGTCCTCCCCTGCTGTGAGAATAAAACCTGGAATGCTTATGGTAAACTCTTAACCAATTCATAGCCCAACAAACCGGGTCTAGGTATCACAATATAGCTATATCCAATACATATTTGCAGTTCTCAACAACAAATACATGTGTTTCCTCTTGTGATATGAATTAGTTGGAAACTAGTATTATAAATTCTCGATTCCTAGTCATGTTGAATAACATTACAACATATATAGTGGGTGCCCATTGGATAATCCCATTAATATTTCTACAAGCTCCTACTTCTCCTTCAAGGTGATTGTACAAGTAAATGGGATGAGGTGGAGTTAAACGCTGGAAAACATGATTCACAACTACTAGATCGACAAACACCATGAAACCTTGAGTTGTGAGAGCATAGCATCCCACTTGAGATGATGTCCCATGCCCAATACAAAACGAATCCTCACCCTCTTCCTACTCCTACTTGTCCTTGGCTTCCTCTTGCTTAATTTCAATAAACGTTTTACTTTTATGTCTATTATTGTTGCTTCTGAAATAAGAGATATCATCTTCTACTTAGAAACAACTTCTTCATGTTTCCTAATTCTTTCATACTAGCAAATCCCACACCAATGTCAAATCCTTGATACCCATAACTGAGAAGAATGTTGCTTACTTGCTATTTTTTTTTTCTTTTGAAGCAAATGACCCAATTATTTTGCCAAAGCGAAATGAAACTCTTATCCTTTTAAATCTAATGAGGCAACTTAAAACTATATAACGAAATCATAAACTTTGCATTGAAAGTAAGAATATTGTTTATTCCTTGTTTAGGGACAAGGGGGCCCTGATCTCATGTGAAGAGTTTGTCTATATGTACTAAGTATGAAAGACTAATTGGTCCACAAATTTAATGGGCTTAAAACCATGGGTAACAAGGAATATTATCCACCCACTCCGGAGTATTAAATGCTTGACGTGGAGTGTACATGGTTAATGTGTTTAACCACCACACCCAACATTAGAACATTTAATGATTCACAACAAGGTACATATTGCTTACATTATTGTGCATAAACTGAGATGTTTGGAATATGGTGGAGTGGCTCTTTGAAACGTGGCTAGGGTTTCCCTAGCCGCCACCTCCCTTGCTACGCAGAGCCGAGTTCTGGCTGGATCGTTGGCTGCCGCCTCTCCTTGTGTCTCAACATGGGGTTCTCTTTCACTGTTGCTTCTCCTCGTGGTCCCAGTGTGGAGTTGTCTCTAGAAATGGGCTCTCATTCCCAGCTCGTCGCCTTTAAGGCCCTTGTTCAAGCTGCAGCTCCTAAGGCAGCTTCTCACACTTCATCCAAGTTTGTGAAAAATATGGACGAGATCCCTTCTCTAGAGCTCTCTCCTACGGATCCATGCCAGAAAGCACTCACCCTCTCTGAGAAAGCCCTCATTGGTAAGTTCACAGGGTTGTGGCCCAGCCCTAAGGCGGTGGAGCTCTGGATCGCAGAACATTGGAACCCTCTTTTGCAAGGACAGGTCTCTGTCTTTGCAATTGGACGAGGGTTTTTTGTTTTCCTATTTTCGAATAAAGAAGAAAGAGACCTGGTCTTTCGTTTGGGTCCTTTCTTCATGGGCTCGAGAGGTTTGTTCCTAGCCGCATGGTCTCTGGGGTTTAACCCAGAAGCAGAGATTACTGCCGCTCCAGTTTGGGTAAGACTCCCTAACCTCCCTCTTCATCTTTGGGGGAAAAGCACTCTAATTGACATCGGTAATAAGCTAGGACACTATCTAGATAGTGTAGAACCAAAAGGGGGTTAGTTCAGATGTGCCTGTATCTGCGTAGATGTGAATCTAGAAAAAGGGCTCCCGGAGGCCCTAAAGCTCACATTAGGATAATGGAGCCACATTCAAGAACTGGATTACGAGCAGATCCCATTCAAATGTAAATTATGTCATGTATATGGCCACTTCGCCAAAAGCTGCCCCAAGCTTGTAGAATCACAGAAACCAGCAAATATCCCAACTTCCAAAGATACAAAGTTCCAGATGGTTACTAATTGATGTTGTCCTCCCCGACGAAAGGAGCCTCAAGCTTCTCAGCACAAGGTTTCTCCTCAAGATCATTCTCCTCTTGCAGATACTCCACGGTCAAAAAACAAAAATAGTTTTGAAGCTCTTCAGAAAGATGAAGTATAAGAATCTGAAGCTGCAAATATCCCGGAGCAGGGCATCTCTGGTCCCCTTGGCTCCTTGGAGGCAGCTGAACAAGCTTCTCCAATACCTGCTTCTTCAGGTTCTAAGAAAGACCCCAACGCTTTGATTCACGAGACCCTAGCCCATGCAAGATTGGCATCCTCGGTCCCTTCGTCAAAGGGAACCTCTGAATCCGAAAATTTTTAAGCTCCTTCTCCACCCCTCACCAGAGGGTGAAAGACAAACAAAGAACGTAGAGAAAAGGAAGCAGCCTCAAACATCAGCTCGGGCTCCCAGAAGAAATTGGACCCTTTCATTAAGGGGCATTTATCCTCTCCGCCTATTTAATGTTTTGTTTTGGTATTCTTCTCTGCTCACAATTCATTAGAGTCTACTCTTGCAAGCAATCTTTTTCTCGGAATAGCATCAGAAGCATTTGGGATTCACTTCTCAAAGCACTCATAAGAAGGCTGACTGTTCTGATAGAGGTTATCAGCCTTCTTTTTCTGAATTCCCCTTTGTAAGCCTGGTTGGGCTACAGCCATTTTTAATCAATCAAAAAATTTCAGTTTCTGTTAAAAAAAAAAACAAGGTACATATTGCTTACATAAATGCACTGCCATGTCTTTGCACTAAGTGCATATGATATATTTTGACCCATTTTTGACAATTTTTCTAGCTAATATCCCATTAAAATTGTTAAAATTGGGACTTATGGTGCACCAAAGTTAATATTGGACGTTGAATCCATTTCTATAATCAAATTTTCAATTTAAACAATAAAAATTGTAATTTTAACAAAAATCGTGTTGCCCATAAAAATCGCTAAAAAAAATGCAATTCTTCTATCATTTAGCTTACTCTGTGGACATACTACCCAATCGCAATACAACATATCCACACATATAATGCATACATGGTGCATACATGGTAGGTGATGTATTAGCATAATTAATGTGATGGGATGGTGTCTTGTATTTAAAATAAATTTATATTTCCACATGCATCATGTTCGGAATATTAAGTTTATTGGGAACGTTTTCTCTATTTATTTGAAAATTTTAAAATTTAGGATTGATTGTTATAACTTTAACATTTTAAGGTGAGTGAAATTAATTTTATAAATATATATTAAATATTTTGATATTAGTAAATTAAAATGGAACTATGTCATGCAATTCCAACTTTTAGGAATTTGTCTTAACTATGTTAGGTACTCCAAAATTTTAGGAATGTTTCATTTTTTAGCTAACAATAACAATGCTACTCCCTAATTTATGAGAAAGATTACAATATGGTCTACAAATATATATTAAATATATTGATATTAATAAATTAAAATGGAATTATGTTATGTAATTCAAACTTCTAGGAATGTGACTAAACTATGTCATGTAATCCAAATTTCTAAGAATTTTTCATTTTTTATCAATAAGAATAACATAAAGAAAGACCGTTATTTTTAACCTAGTATCTTTTTTTTTTTTAAATAATTTATGTATTCACACAATCTTATTTACAGTGAAAGAAGGGTATACACAATGTATGTAATAAATTAAATCATAATATACAATAAGATCTAACTCTTTGGCATCCTTATTATGAACAAAGCAGAGCTATTGGAAAGCATTATAGGAATTACTTATCTTGGTTATCAGTTTATTATGAAGCTTTGTACTTGGATTTATATATGGATATATAGTACTAACATGCATGATGAGTTACACGACTTCAAGCATTGGCTTCAGAGGCTGTGGATGGCATCGAGACAATTTTCAAAAGACACTGTAGAGTAAAATTGTGGTATATGTACATGCTTTTTAGTTAGTTGCTCTTATTATTTAAAGTATATCTAACTTTGTTGTTGCACCACACATGAAACTCATGCATCGTCTTTGATGGTTGCACCCAAGAGTACAAGTACAAGTACAAGTATGGGACCTTGTTATGAGGGATGTGAATGACGATTAAAAGAAAAGGTTAATATGTAATCGATATCCCATTCAGGGGATAGTCTAGTGATTATTATAATGGTTGTACCTCATGAATTTACACTAAGGAAAGTTGGGATAAAGTAAATCATAATATACAATAAGATCCAACTTTTTGGCATCCTTATTATGAGCAAAGCAGAGCTATTGGAAAGCAATGCCACACAAATCTCAAATCACCAACCATGCAAACACTCCCACCTTAATCAAAAATCTTTTTAAAATCATTTTGAATTGATAAAATTCTATATATATAAAATTGGAAAACAATGCCGCACAAATCTCAAATCACCACCATGCGAACACTCTCGGCTTATCAGAAAATATTGGTATAATCATTTTGAATCAATAAAATTCTATATATAAAAAATTGGTGTTTAGTAAAAATATAATTTTATCAATTCAAAATTATGATTTTAATAAAAAAAATGCATAACAATTTTCAACCATTCTACATCTAAAAAAAAATCAAATTTTTAAAACATTCAATTCTTCTAGGTTAAAAAAAACACCATAAATCCACAAAAAAACTTCAAATAAAACTTCTATTAATTTTTATTTATTATGATTTTGAGTTGAATTAGACTTATCACTACTCTTTAAACAACATAATCAGCTATATTAACTTTTTAATACTTGCATTGTTTTTACTTTACAACTATAATATTTAAAATAACAAATAGTATTAATATTCTTATATAAATATTTAAAATAACAAATATTATTAATATTCTTATATAAATATTCTTTTTCACAAATTCTTATATAAATATTCTTATAGATCTATTTAAAATTTATTTAATTTTATATATAAATATTCTTCTCAACATAAATAAAAAACAATATTTTTTTTAAGTAGTTGATGTTATATTTTAAATATTTTGGAATTTGTGAATTAATTGTTAAGCTAAATGTTTATTAAAATCTTTAAAACTCATCGGGGAGGTAGGTGCGGGGGGGGTCCTCCTTGATCCCAGAGGACAAACGGCAAAAAAATTTGCATGGGGGTTGGGCCATAAGGCGAATAATGAGGCTGAGTGGATGGCGCTTTTTCAGAGCCTCGATTTAATAGATGTAAGAGCCATTCCAAGGTTGTTAATATTTGGAGACTCACGCCAAGTTATTCTCCAAATGATCATCGGCTACTCCTCTGGCGCTATCAACTGCATAAGACTGTTTGACAGAATTAAGCTTCTCACCACGGGCAGCATTGAATTCTTTCGCATTCTCAGAGCAAATAATGTTCAAGTGGACGCCTTGGCTAACGTTGGAACCTCTCTCCCCCAAGGTCTCATATCAATTGACAACTCCGCTCCTTTCCATAAGCCTATACCCTAACCTTTAGAATGTCCCTCACCCACTTATTGATCACCCACCTAATAAACACCTACAAGCCCCAACCCACAAAGGTAATTGACATGGTTTTTGGTGGCATTCGTTTGGCATGCCACAGTGACAAGTGGACTTCACCCTCCCTCCATTTATTCTCTTCCTTCATTGCATTCATTAGCACTCATCTCAAGATTTATTATTTGCACAACTCGCACGCTCCAGCTCATCTCCTCCTAAGTACAATGGCTTCTCAACGAAGCCTTTTATGCCTCCCTCCCTCCGTTGGCTCTCCATTGTTTCCTCTATCTGTGAATTCCCTCTCCGAAGAAGAGTGCCCTCTCGTCATTTTGGTTTTCGGTGGAGGGCTTCTCCCTTCAACCGACCTTCCTCTGCTACAATTCTTTCAGGCTTCATTTGATACTTTGGTGGATTATGTGCACAGTGGGGATAATGGAAGTTTCGTCCATGTTGGCTCTTTGAGCACTCGCCATAATCCTCTCCTTGCAATTGGGCATTCTTCCCACTCAAGCTCGGTGAATCTCAGTTGCTTGTTGAACGATGATAACCATCAACGACAGTTCCTTTCTGAAGGCAATTTTTTCCTGGGTTATCAGTATTCTCTTTTGGGGGAAGCTCAGTTAGGTTTTTAGCTCTGTGTTTTTAGAAAATCCCGGTATTTTAAGCCATTTGGAGGCCCTTCCACAGACAGATTTTCGTCTCTCTTAGCTTATGTTCTCAGCAATTTGTCTAGACTCAATTTAAACAGTAGTCGTGATAGTTATACCGGATAGCCTCTTCAGTTGGAAATGGATCGTAGAAGGAATGAAGAAGGGTTTATTGATTTGAAGATTAACATACAGCGCTTGTATGAAATTGTGTCAATTGGAATTTCTAATAGCAGAGAGGCTCCTAAAGAGATCCAAAAACTTGTTGATGAGGTAAATTACCTCTCATACCATACTAGCAACCATGATGCAAGGATTGATGACAATGAGATGAATCTCAAGGAAATTATGGGTAAAGTAGACAACATTCAGGAAGACTTGCAACTGTTGGTCTAGATGAACCAGGGAAGCCGTGTCCAAGAAAATCCAGGAGAAGCAAACCAGAAGAAGGAGGAGGAACCAGTAACCCAGCCTGTGGGTCAATCAGGCAAAACAAAATGATCCTCTTAGGAAATGTTTTTTTTGCATTTTACTCAATCAACAGTTTGTTCGTATTTATCCTTTGTCTGTAATTATTCAAAATACTAGAACTCTCTTCGACTTGTTAAGGTCTCCTGTAGGGCCAAGTTTTGTTGTTTTTTCTTCAGAATAATCATAATGTTTACGCTTGTCTTTTGTATTGAATGGTTGTGCACAACCTGTTTAATGTAATCTATTTTAAGTTTCTGTTAAAAAAATATATATTTAAAACTCAAGAGTTATATCAAAAATAGTTGTAAACAATGTTACATTTCTTCTTTTAAATGTGTAGAAGTTTTACAAAAGTATTGAAGTTTCTCTTTGTAAGTGGTTAATAGCATGCTCTACAAGTTTTATAATTTGTTAAATAAATGTTAAGCTAAAATGATCACATGGTAATACAATGTAAAACTTTAAAATGTTATATGTTATTTGACTTTAATTAATTTCTTAAATACAATGTTTTGTTAAAACAAAAATAACACAAAACTAAATTTTTAAATCACTATTTATTAATTTTATAAAAAAAAAAATATTTCCATTTTGATACAGCCAAAAGATTGTGCTTATTAATAGAGATAGATTGTACTATACAATGCAGGTTGTTGGAAAACAAAGTAATTGAGTTTAGAATTTTATTTTAATTATATGTGATAGGTAGTCATTATCCTACATTTGTGTATGTTGTATAACAATATATTAAAAAATGTAACATCATAGGTTGTTTTATTTGTTTTCCTGTGTTTGTAAAGCTAAAATTAAGATATTTCCTGGAAGACAAGGAGGGGATTTCATTTTGATAGAGCAATATCTAGAAGAGAAGTGAGATTGAAACTCTTTCAAAAGAGTGAAGATGCCTTGAGGTCCAAAGAGAAACTAAGGGCACATAAATATATTGATTCATGATGACAATTTACATTTAATAAAATTTACATGAGTGATTATACCCTAAAGTTCAAGAAAAAAAAACAAAGAAGAAAAACCAAGGGAACATGAATATCGATTCATCATGGCAATTTACATTTAATAAACAACACATACTGGAATTTGGCTATCACAAAAAACAAAGTAACAAGATTATCTCTGCATTTGACACATCAATGCTTCCACCTGCCAAGTTATCATGGCAATTTACATTTAATAAACAACACATACTGGAATTTGGCTATGCTTCCACCTGCCGAGTTATCATGGCAATTTACATTTAATAAACAACACATACTGAAATTTAGCTATCACAAAAAAACAAAGTAACAAGATCTGCATTTAACACATCAATGCTTCCACCTACCAACTCAACAAGTATCCGCTGTTGTGCAGCATTGTTATTATATCTTTCAATTTGTCTAATCATGTGGTAGGTGGAAATAGTATCCCAATTAACCATACTATTATCATTATTATACTTATTCAAGAAGCCAACAACGTAAATAGTTAAAGTTAAAAATGTACATGTGTCCAAGTTTTCTAGGCAATATCGATGTATATATTTAGTGGGTTTCAATAGTCATCACACACCACATATCGTTTGTAATCTTGTGTGAGTTTTTTGTTTGAGTTGGTTGGAAATGGGTAAGAAATTATCTTGGAAAGTAAACTATCATAAATGGACATCATTATGAAAACTCCAAATCTAATGAGTGGGGAGACTACTATTTCTAAATGTCTAACAAGAATAGTAGTGAAAATACAAACCAAACTCTATCAAACTAGGAAAACTCATTTTCCAATTAAATAAAGTTCTGAGAGTATCTATTTATTTATACGATTTGATACAGAAAAATTACATTTTAAAAATCCATTAGAGCTTCAATATGGAATTATACATCTCATAGATAAGAAAATATGAATTTTGCTCCAAATTGTAAAAGAATTTCAGCTTCAAGGATGCTTAAGAACTTAGGAAAATTAATTCACTCCAAATTTTTGTCATTATTAATTCTCTCCTTGAAAATTGTGTCATTAGTTTATGTTTATGGGATGTATTGCGGAAAACCAAATATTTGCCTTCTCTCTTTCTCTTTCGCCGAATTTCGACTTCCGACTTTTCCGATTTTCGACTTTCGACCTTTCGACTTCACCTTCCGACCTAGGAATGCGAAAATCCATGGAACGACCATTTGCTTCTTCTGTTTTCCAATTTCCTACTTCTGCTTATCAACTTCTAGAATCGAAAATCCAACTTTCCTTAGAACTTTTAGCTAGATTTCTGCTTTCTGGCTTTTTGGGAATCAGAAATCCAATGAAGCAAATAGTCGTTCCATGTATTTTCGCAATCCAAGGTCTAAAAGCGGAAGTCAAAGGTCGAAAATCGAAAATCAAAAAGATAGTTGAAAGTTCTAGGGAAAGTTGCAAAAAAACGCCGAGAGGGTAAAAATATTCTGTCTTTTCGCAAGCCAACCTTTCTGACTTACCTTGGGAGACTGCATATTAATAGTGAAGTTTTGAAATTTAAGGTAAAGACATTTATAACTGTTGTGTTTTTGGGTTTCGATTTTCGATTATAAATTTTGCAAGAAATAACAAAAATTAACTGACAACAACTTAAAATTAACGCGTACAATGAGTATGCCAAATATTTGCAAATAATAATAAATTTCAAGCTCCCGCAACCCGTAACCCGAAAATTGTGGGATGCGGGTTTCGGGAAAGATTAGAGGGATGACACACAATACTTACAAAAATTATCTCGCATCCTGCATCCTGCAACCGCAAAATTTGGGATGCGGGTTGCAGGATGCGTGTTTCGGGAAAGATTGAATTCGACTTCATTTATTTTGTCATCTCGTATCCCGCATCATGAATTCCGCATCTCAATTTTCGCAACCCAAAACCAAGAAATTGCGGGATGCCGGTTTCGGGAAAGATTAGGGAGATGACACATAATATTTACAAAAATTCTCCCGAATCCTGCAACCGCAAATTTCGGGATGCGGGTTGCGCGATGGAAATTCATGCAAATAATAAATATCAAGCTCCCGCAACTCGGATTGCGGGATGTGGGATTTGGGATGCGGAATGAAATAATATTTGCAATATCTTGTTATGAAACCGCATCCCACCAGGTTTAATCTCGACCATCCATTTGTTTTAATCCTGCTTTCCTAATTTGACCCATGTAAAATATATATATATATAGGCTGGTCTTTTACAATTTCTTTACCAATTTTTTACTGTTGCAAATTACTGCGCTGCGAGAATTTTACCAGGCAACTTCATCACAGTCTAGTTTGATTACAGGTTAGTATCTTGGTCATTTCTTCATTCAATTTATTATTGTAGTCAATCCTGAATTAGTTTTAATTTTCGCTTCCCGTTGTTTTTTCTTTTAAACAAAGTTTTTCCAATTTGCAACAATGGCAAGATCTCCTCGCTGCAAAAACCTGCAAAAGGATATGTTAACCAAGGATCCGAACTTTGGTATTTTCTCAGATACCAGTGGCAGAATCACTGAAACCTACCAAATTGAATCGTCTAGGGTTTATGCAATTTTTGACAATGACAAATTTTCTGATATTCAAGACAACCAACTGGCTTACGAAAGAATCAGGGATTCTGGACTTCATTCTATTGCTGCTAGACCTTCTATCCTCCCCTACAACGACGCAGTCAAATGGATAGTAGAACATGTGGACTCAAAAGACCGTTCTTTGAACGATAGTAGAGGGTTAGAGATAGCCAATTTCCATCCCAAGGTATTTACAAAGGCTTATGCCCTTAAACCGGTAAGACAACCCCTTAATGCAGAGTTTGCAAATGCCTCCAAAAGTAGGTTCAATTTCAAAGAAATGTTAAAATCATGGATGCACGAACCTAGTAAATTCTCGAAGAGGTCTGACGACCTTTACCATGTTACCTCGTTCAAAGAACCCTATTCCTTATTGGTAACTGTGTTATGCAGACTGTATGGCCTTCCTAATTGTTCTGTGTTCAAGTCTGAATGGGCTCCAGTAGCTCATCATGTTTTAGCAACCAACGAATCTTTCCTGTGGGCATCCACGTTGTCTCTAGAACTCAAAATTTCTCTCCAAGACTACCAGAAGGCCACTGCTAGAAAGAAACCCAATTTCTTCTTTTCAGACTTCGTTTATGATATATTGTGTGCTGAGTTCGAATATCCCAATTTGGGATGGCAGTGGAGTTTTCCGCCCCCAACCCCCCCCCCCCCCTTCCCCCCTCGGGTGCCCATTTACTATTCAGAACTATGGGATACTAACTATGTACCCAGGTTCTATGATATATGTCAACACTTCCTTGGCACCATCTATTTTTCAATATTCAAGAAGGAATCTCCTGCATTTTCACCTGAAGCCACAACTTTGATTGGTACAATGGGTGACTAGTATGTTGGTGAGTATTTTTCGTACATTAGAATTTGGGGTAGCAACACTGTTCATATGCTACCCAGAATTGTCCTTGACAGGTTGGTTATAGAAGAAGTGGCTTTCCAAACTCTCAATTATGGGGTTTACAGAAAGCTGATTGGCCCTAAGAAAAAATCTTGGCCCAAATTCCCTTTGAACCTTGGATCCTTGGCTATCCCAACTTCAACCTAGGCTGCAATATTGGGTGAACAGATACAATCCTTGAAGCTTGGTTTTGCCAGCAAGAGAAAACACGATCCCAAGGGATGCCTCGATGCCCACTTTAAGCAGTATTATATCAAAATTAATTATGTGCATGAGGAAATTCCCGATGATTCCATTTAGCAGGGTGTTAGTACATTTTATAAAGTGTTGGGGAGATCCAAAAGCAAGGATGAGGAAGCCCACATATTGCAGCATCAAAAGGAACTAAAAGACATGATTCAGTGTTACAGGGCACTACAGGTTGGCCTCTTGGAGAAAGTAAGAAAGCATAGAGAAGAAAAGGAAGTTGAAGCAACAAAAAATTCACCAGTGGCAACTTTTCCGGATGGAGACAAGGGAAAAGGTCTAATGGAAGACCTTCCAGAGGTACCAGTTAGCCAGCAGGTCAAAGCCTTAATACTTACATCAACACAATCAAAACAGAAGCTGGCAATGATGACCTATGTGTTGAATACTCTGGCAGTTACAGTTGTTGTGACTGTTACTGATATCCCGGTGATTGCTGCAGTCAGTCAGCCAAGTGATAATCAAGAAATAGCTGAACAAAAACCATTCAAAATATTGAAGGTGAAGGCTTCTTCCTTTACAACTCCTACTATCGATTTGGTTGATTCAGACTTAAAAGAAGAGGTGATAGCCTCTGCACCTGTCACTGAAGAGGTGGATTAATATTTGCAATCATTCACAGATTTGTTGAATGGTGATGGTAAGAAAGGTTTTATCCATGTTTCTACAGTTTCACAATCTTCATCTATTTCTAGTTGTTCGTATTCAACATTGCTCCTTTCATCCATCCATACTTTATCTACCTTGCCTGCAGGAGCATGCATATCACCTGCACTGTCTCAATTGTATCACGATTTGATATCTACACCTGAATATGTCACATCTGATCCTATGCAAACCTCCATCTCACTACCTGTTATTTTAGAAGCACCATTTTCAAGATTCCCTTACACCTACCGTCAGTTACTCTATCAACATCGCCTCGTACTGAAAAGGTTTTGGTGTCTTTCTCACCATTTCCAACTGTCAATCTCCACTTCCCATCTTCCGAATCTTCAACCCCAATCTCGTCTTCAATCGTTCAAATAGACCATGTTCAAAACATTTCAGAAGCACCAATTTTGAAGATTCCCTTAGAGCTATCATCAATTACTCCATCAACATCATCAAGTACTGAAAAGGTTTTGGTGTCTTCCTCACCACTTCCAGCTCTCAATCTCCACTTCTCATCTTCCAAATCTTCAACCGCACTACTCTCTTGTATCCTTGATATAGTCCCTGTTCAAAGCAATTTACAAGCACCAATTTTCAATATTCTCGTACATGTACCCTTAGTTGCTCTATCAACATCATCTGGTGCTGAAAAGGATTTACTGTCTTCCTCACCACTTCCAGCTATCAATCTCCACTTGCCATCTTCTGAATCTTCAATGCCACTCTTGTCTTCAATCTCTGAAATAACCCATGTTCAAAACATTTCTCCTATGAGTACTCACATTACCATGACCATGCCCTCTCCTATAATTACCCAAACGTCCTCTTTGGTGTCTACAGTGATTGATGCCTCTAGATCCATTGATCCAAGAGTTGAATTTGATGAAGACATTGTTATCTCTCTTGGAGAATATTATTATAACAAACCTGATAAAGTGGTGATCAAAAAGGGGGAAATAGGACTAGGCATCAAAGTGGGATGGAAGTATCTGTTTCTGAGTAAATAATTTGGACTCAGTAGTCCGGTGACCCATAGGTAGATGCAACAGATACAGGTGCTGCCTTGGGTGCATTCACAGGTGCCGATATCCATGTTGTTAACAATTTAAACATGGAGTTTGACAGGAGGAAAGAAGAGATAACTCGGTTGAAGGAAGAACTTGAGGAGAGTAAAAGGGAACACGGGGATCATGTTGCTGATCTTATGAAGACATCTAAGTATAAGTACAATGAACTACAGGTCAAAAGTGCCTTTCTTCAAGTTGAGCTACAAAATCAGAAGACTTCAAATGTTGCCTTTACACAGAGGATAGCTTCACTTCAAAAGCAATGTGAAGATGCAACTACAAGTGCAACTTCCTCTTTGTTCTCCAGGTTTTCACAAGAAGATTTTAAGGAGTTGGCTATCAGGACAAATCAGGAGCATTATGAGTTAATAACTGACTTATTCCACAGTTTAAATGATATTTATGAAACCTATATCGCTTTTGGTCAGATGGCTATTGTACTTGAAGATCACGTAAAAAAGAGGGAGAAAGCTTCGAAGGCTGGTGATGACATTGTGGACTGGCAAAGGTACATGAAGGACAAACCAGAAAACATTATCATCCTCAACAACTTATAGCTAAAGAAAGTCATAACAATACTCCATTCTTGGCTTGATCCTAATGAGATGGTCGAAGAGAGTATTAAAAAGGCACAAGCCATGTGTGGAAGAAGATGGTATGTTGTTGACAGTATCATGGAGGCTTTGCTTTTTCCCACAATAAATCTTATTGAAAACGCCTATCCTCCAAAATTGATGATTGAGCAGGTTGAACACCGGAGAGATGAATCAAGGGAGAAAATCCAAGGGCTCAATCATATAACCGAGGATGTAGATCGCTTAATCAGATGAGAGTTGGATATTGCGGGCAAGGTCCACAATTACATCCGCATTTGGCATAAGTTAGCTAAAAACGAAATGGAGAATTATAAATGTGATGCTCAACTTGGTTTTGAATCAGCTAACTATCCCAACATTGAGGAATTGCTAGGGATTTGGAACATATGGCAAAATTTCCTTCGATATTAGTTTTATTTAGATTTGTCCATCTCAATTTGATGGAAATATACTCTTTGTAATAATTATTTAAAGGGTGGGACTTTTTGGAAGGGAAAAATCTGGACAAGAGATTGGAGATACCTCTGTTTAATTGAGGTTTTGTAATTTTGTGCAAATCTATTTAATACAGTTATGATATTCTTTCATATCTCTTGTTGTTTATTTGATTAAGTTTCCTTAACGAATTATGATTTTTCCTGTTTTAGATGGATCAATATTACTGTTAGTATTTTGTGATCAATTAGTACATTTATTCACAACCTTGTTTGTGACTCATGTACTGACAAGCTTTTAATAGAGTTTATTTTATTAAAATCTTTATTTATTTCTGCAAATGATTACATAGTAAATTCGATAATACATATGTTAATTTGTTAATATGTTGATTTTTTTTTTAGAAAATTAGAAACTCAATTTTATAGATTCCTATAACTTGTAAGAAAAAGGAGCATCCCAGAGAGAAAGACATGAAGTTGTAGATTCCCAGGTAATAAGTTGGCCCTCTTAAATGGACAGGTTGTTCGCGAGTGTTGTTGGAGCAGCGTTGGGGAATGGTGGGACTTGAATGGTGACTTGGAAATGGTCTTAGAGAGTAGGAGGTTGTATTGGAAACCAGAGAAAAATATTCAGAAACAGGCGATACAGATTGGTCATGTTATAGAGGTTTTGATGGAAAAACTGTTGGAAATTCCAGCAGGTAGATATGAGTTTGTATGGGGAGCCTCTCTAGATGCAGTTATAGGTAAAGGACCCACGTCCACAACCATAAGTTCTATCCTGATAGCCATTGTTGTAGTTCTCTTTCAAAATTGTGCCTAGTTTCTCCACAAGGTAGGGAGATTGTCTTATTTTGAGATTGCTCAAACAAACAACAATTTAAAAACCAAAACTCCAATTTCTAGGTATATATTTAAAATTTTCTTGGACCTTTATTGAAACAAAAGTAGATATTTTACATAAACAAGTGACCAAAGAAAAACAGTACATTTATACAACATACAATGAGAAGATTCAAGCAAAATTAATTTTAAAGACTTTGAAGCAAGTAAGCTTTCCTCTTGTTTCCTGCATTTGACATATCGATTTCCTTGCATTCGAGAGTATCTAGAAAAAGAGAAAGGTGGAGAAATGCGTAGGCCTGAAAGAGATGTAACTCTTGATATCGCAGTGAATGTAAGTCCTTGTCTGTCAATGTTTTCAATATCTATTGTTACATTTTGTAGGGTCATTGATCCAGGAGGATATTGGTGGCCACCCACCTATTCCTCTTGGACCCCCACAATTGTTTCTTTCAGTTTTTCAGTGTAGCAAAATTTACTATTTTTGGTAGTTTTTGGGTCCTAAACTTCCGGAGCCGTTTTGAGGCCCTAAACGACGTTTTTTTGGCATCGAATGGTCCTAAACTTTTAGAGTTGATATTTGTAGTGTATGGATGTAGTCCTTAAACAGATATTTCTAACGATATATCATGCGCGTCAAACGGATGTAGTATGTTAAAGTTACAACCTCGAGAAATGGATGTACCAAGTTACCCAATGGGGCCCACATTAAGGCGTTTCACCTCCTAGGGTTAGTTTTTGGATGTGTAGGGTTTCCATTGTTTCTCAATAATATATAGGCCTTCGAGCCTCATTGTAACACAGAGTTCAGAGGCATGTAGCCGCCACATCTCTTCTCAGAGATAAGCTACCAGCACTCTAGCTAGTTTATTTCCATTTTGTATGTAAACAAGTTTCAGTTATTGATTAATGAAATGAAGTGTTATTTCTGTTGCATATTTGTTTCTATGGTTATTTGTGTATTCTGTTGTGTTCCTGCATAAATCTGGATCAGTGGTATCAGAGCAATCTGCTATTTCTCGATCCTTCTTTGTATGTCCCCAACGAGGGCGGGGTATAAAGAGATAGGGCTTGATCTGGTTGAACCTTTGCAAGATCAGCCTCGCAAATCCCGACGGCCACCCATGGGGGACAAAAAGAAAGACAAGGGCACAGAAGATCCTATCAAAATGTTGCTCGAGGAGGCCCTTGAAAAACAAAGGAACGCGATGATGGATAACTTCGCCCAAATCCTTCAACAACTTCCCACTGGCGGCGCATCTGCATCTAGCAGCCACTCTGGAGGTGCAACCCCTTTTAAGGTACAAGTAAACTTCGGCATTCCCATATTTAATGGTCGAATAGATGTAGATGTCGTAGATAAATGGTTGAATCTATTAGAAGGATATTTCTTGGTTCATGACTTTTTTGACCGGGAAAATATTACTTTTTCTCTACTCAAAGCCGCCCCCCATGTCAAGGACTGGTGGGAAACCTATTGTGAGAGAAAAGATGAGGAGGAACCCTCTCTATTCTCGGCCGTACCCACTTGGAATTCTTTTCGAGATGCCATAAAGGGACAATATTATCCGATGGGGAGCTATGAGGACAAGTACATCCAATGGACTACGCTGCGACAGCAAAGAGATCAAGATGTGCATGAGCTGACGAATCTGTTCCATACCCTGCGCACTGAGTTGGGTATCAAAGATTCCTAAGAAACATTTGGTGCTAAAGTACCGTATTTTTCTGCACATATACATTCAGGAGGAAATGGAGTTCCTCGACATCTCCTCGCTTGGTACGGCATATCGGTACGCTGCCAAAATTGAGCAAAAGTTCAAACAGAAAAAGCGAGACTTTGGATCTGCGAATCAGAAGCAAGGGAAAGGTGCCCCCAAATTGCAGAACCAAGGACACAGCCAAGGCATGGCAACTCAAGAAAACTTTCCAAAGTCGCAAGCAAAGAGCAACACTGCAAAGCTGAAGAAGGAAGCAGGAAAGTGGTGCGAGTTCCATAAGAGCCCCACTCACAACACAAGTGAGTGTCGGGCTAAGCAGTCACTAGTGGCCGAGATAAAGGCTTCTGAATTAGATGCATACTCTGACACAGAATCAGAACCCAAGAAGGGGAATGATAGAGGGAAGAAGATTATCGATGCAGATCCCAATGCCATCGTTGCCACCATGAAGATCCAAAAGGAAGAACCAAAAGATTCAAAGGAGGATGAGCGTCTTTTCCACTCTCAGATGTGGGTAAAGGGTTCCCCGCTACAGTTCATTGTCAACAGTGGGAGACAAAAGAACCTGATTTCAACAGAGGTCATGAAGTGGTGGGTTTTCCGACCACAGCACACCTGCAACCATACACCATCGAGTGGCTTCACCAAGGATGAGATCTCCACGTCAGCTAGTAGTGCTGACTTCCCTACAGCATCAAGCCCTTCACCGATGAGGTATTACGTGATATTGCTTCTCTTGATGTTTGTGATGTATTATTAGGTCAACCATACTTATGGAAGCGACATGCTGTGTATGAGTCTCGACCTCGCATTGTTATTATTACGTTGGGAAATAATTTGTACAGAATACCAGAGGTACCACCCCCTGCTGCTATCTCTTTGGTTACTGCAAAACAATGTAGTAAGCTCATTTCCAAAACCGGGAAGTTTGTTTTCTTGATGATCCGCCCTCATGGCAAGAGGAAGATCGTTGCCACAACCTCCAGACAGGGACCCTCCACATGACAACAACAAATGGACAAGGTCCTGGAGGAGTACCGGGACATATTCACCTCACCCACCGAGGTGCCTCTCCACTGTCAGGTCAAGCACCCCATCGATCTGACCCCAGGTGCGCCGCTGCCCAATGGACCGATCTATCATTGTTATGTTCTGGAGAATGATGAAATCAAGAGGCAAATTCAGGAGCTGCTGCAAAAGCGTCACATCCGGCCAAGTTCATCGCCTTGTGGGAGCCCGATCGTGTTGGTACAGAAGAAGGATGGGACTTGGAGACTCTGTATTGACTATGGGGCATTGAACAAGATCACTGTTCGGAATAGGTACCCGATCCCACAGATTGATGACCTCCTGGACCAGCTTAAAGGGGTGAAATATTTTAGCAAGATCGACTTAAAGTCTGGGTATCACCAGGTACCGATCGAACCGACCGATGTGTGGAAGACTGCCTTCAAAGCCAAGGAGGGCCTTTTCAAATGGTTGGTCATGCCTTTCGGGCTAACGAATGCTCCTGTAACCTTCATGAGACTGATGGATGACATCTTGTGGCCATTCACTAACTCATTTGTAGTTGTGTACTTGGATGACATCCTGATCTTCAGCTAGACTTGGGAAGAGCACCTCCACTACATCCAATAGGTCCTCCAAACATTGCGGCAGAAGTTGTGTGCCAATTTGGACAAGTGCACTTTTGGCATGACCCAGGTTCAGTATCTGGGATACATTATTAATTACTATGGGGTAGATGTGGATCCAACCAAGATCCAAGTCATTCGCGATTGGCCAGCCCCAACTACTCTAACAAAGCTTCGCAGCTTTCTAGGCCTTGCTAATTTCTACCGCAGGTTCATGTTGGGATTCTCTCATATCACTTGGCCCTTGAGTCAAGTCACCAAGGGAGGAGCAAAAGCAAAATTCTTTTGGTCAGAAACTCAAAAAAAGGCATTTGCAGAATTGAAACATCGCCTATGTTGTGCCCCAGTTCTCACATTACCAGACTTGTAACAACCATTTGAGATCGAGACAGATGCCTCTGACTATGCTATTGGGGTAGTCCATACTCAACAAGGGCATCCAGTGGCATATCATAGTGAGACACTGTCCGACACTGTCCGCAAATATCCCACTTATGACAAAGAGATGCATTCCATTGTACAAGCTTACCGACAATGGAAGCATTACATTTTGGGGAAGGAAACGATCATCCACACAGACCATCGACCCCTGCAGTTCATGCATACACAAGGGAAGTTACAAAATGATCACCATCAGAAGTGGTCCACATATCTACAACAGTTTCATTTGAACATCAAGTATAAGAAGGGAAGCACCAATAATGTTGCAGATTGCCTCAGCCAACCACCGATCGTGGCGATAATGACCGTGCTCAACTCTTGTGGGCACGAGACTTCTGATTGGCCACTTCTCTACAAGAGTGATCCATAATTTAGCCACACATACCAGACATTCTTGGAGGGAAACCAAGTTCCAAAATTTCACCTCCAGGATGTACTACTGTGTCACATGGGACACCTTTGTGTTCCTTCAAGCGAGCGTGCCAAGATGGCTTGGGAAGCGCACTACAGTCGGGTCGCTGGGCATTTCGGGGTCAAGAAAATAGTGGCAGTACTGCAGAAGTATTTCTATTGGTCGAACCTTCGACAGGACGTCGAGAAGTACATCCGATCCTGCACTGCCTGTGCCATTGCCAAACCATCCATCAAAAAGCAAGGCCTCTATACTCCGTTGCCTACCCCTAGTCGACCTTGGGAATCCATCTCCATGGATTACATGTCAGGCCTTCCTTCTACTAAGCACAGCAATGACTGTGTGTTTGTGGTCGTTGACAGATTTTGAAAGATGGCCATAATGGCGGCCTGCAAGAAGAATATCACAGCAGAAGCCACTGCTAAACTCTTCTTTGAACGAGTGTGGGTACACTTTGGGATCCCACAGTCTATAATCTCATACCAGGATAGCAAGTTCCTTAGTACATTCTGTTCTAGCCTATGGTCAATGCTAAACACCAAGCTCACAAAGTCCACAGCTTTCCATCCCCAGACTGATGGCCAGACAACGGTCGTTAACAGGATGATCATAAACATTTTGCGCATGTACAACTCAAAGCATCCACGCACATGGGATGAGAGCCTCCCCTATGTACAACACAGCTATAACTGGGCCCTCCACAACTCAACCAACCACAGCCCCTTTCAGGTGGGCTTGGGATTCCAGCCACTATGTCCCATTGACGTAGCCATGCCATTTGCAGCTACTCAAGCTGATTCAGCTCATATCCAGTCTGAAGTTTCAAAGGAAAACAGCTTCATTGAGCGCATTCAGTACATTCACCAACAGGTTCATGACATATTGGACAATTCCAATGCTAAGTATAACCAGCGACATGATCAGCATCGGGTGCAACACAACTTCCAGGTGGGCGACGGTGTGGCTACATTTGCAGAAGGAGCGCCTCGCTAGACCCCACCACAAGCTTCGCCCGCTCCGATATGGGCCATACACCATCACCAAGGCTATAAGAGACAATGCCTTCGAGCTCAGTATTCCACCATTCCTTGGTCTACGCCCAGTGTTCAATGTGGACCGCCTTCAACCCTACTTTCCACCTCTACTGGACACATCAGACGTGGCAGAACAACTCACACCAACAGAGTTAAACCCCGACTGCATGGAACAAGCCACCGCTGATCGGATTATGGACACACAGATCAAGAACACCCGCCAGCAGAAGATCCAGCTATATCGAGTTGTCAAAGCAGGCCAACTCCTTCACCAGGGAAAGTGGCTCACTAGGGACCAAGTTCAACAAAAGTTTCCTCGTCTCACGGAGGAACTCAACGCAATGGGGACCATTGCTTCCTAAGGGGGGAGGAATGATCCAGGAGGATATTGGTGGCCACCCACCTATTCCTCTTGGACCCCCACCATTGTTTCTTTCAGTTTTCTAGTTTCCTTAATTGTAGCACAATTTACTATTTTTGGCAGTTTTTAGGTCCTAAACTTCCGGAGCCGTTTTGAGGCCCTAAACGACGTTTTTTTGGCATCGAATGGTCCTAAAATTTTGGACTTGATATTTGTGGTTTGTGGATGTTGTTCTTAAACAGATCTTTCTAACGATATATCATGCGCGTCAAACAGAGGTATAATGCTAAAGTTACGACCCCGAGAAATCGATGTACCAAGTTACCCAACGGGGCCCACATTAAGGCGTTTCACTTCCTAGGGTTAGGTTTTTGGATGTGTAGGGTTTCCATTGTTTCTCAATAATATATAGGCCTTCGAGCCTCATTGTAACACAGAGTTCAGAGGCATGTAGCCGCCACATCTCTTCTCAGAGATAAGCTACCAGCACTCTAGCTAGTTTATTTCCATTCTGTATGTAAACAAGTTTCAATTATTGATTAATGAAATGAAGTGTTATTTCCGCAGCATATTTGTTTCTATGGTTATTTGTGTATTCTATTGTGTTCCTGCATAAATCTGGATTAGTCATACCTTGGGCTTTATGAATTGTTAAACCCCATGCCATTCGAAGTGGTGTCTGTCTATGGGATCCTCTTGTTATTGCAGATATTGGAACATAAGTAGGATTAGAAGCATCCCATAAGGGTCCTTTGTAATGCACAAATTCGACAACAACAAACGATGGCAAGGTAGGAGGTTTCTCATTTGACTTGTAAACAATATGAATGACTTTTCCAAGTGAGTCGTTAACAAGTCCTGCTTGAACCCATAAATTAGCAGTTAACATGACTTGTTGACCAACAGCAAGAAGGACCTTTAAAGCCAATTGTTCGTCATCAATGGATTGATGGGCATTTTGGTTCCTTTGTTCTACAAAGCAATGTGCAATTGGCATATTAAGCAATTTTGCAGTGCAACAGAGCTATTTGTGGGATACAAATGGATAGATTGTTCAAATGAATAATTATTGACATGTGAAAGGCATGAGGTTGTTCTTGTCATTAGGAGTGCCCAATCTTCAACAGTTGGTGTTGCATTTCGAAGGTTTAGCAAGAGTTGCCGAAAGGCAGTTTGAGAAGCATTATTTCCTTGTTGTCGGAAAATTGTTTCAAGCATGATAAAAGTATCAAATGTAAGCCAAGGAGCAGTTCCAACAGATGAGCCTGCATACATGGGGATGTCTTTTATAGAAGGTAATTGTCCAAAGTCACTAAGAAGGATTATGGAACAACCACCAAATGGGATTGTACATTGCAAGGGGAAAGCCTGACATAAGCGTGCATCAATTTGAATCAACATTTTTGGACCAATAAAGCTCATTTCATCTATGAGAATATAGCGAATATGGTGAAGTTCTTCTTGAAGTTTTGAAAGGGATTGGCCTTTAAGAGGGTGCATTTCACCAATGGGTATTCGAAGAGCAGAATGTATTGTAAATGCATGTATGTTAAAAGCAACAACACCAGTTGAAGCAAGGAGAAGAAGTGGGCAGGCATTTTTTTCATATGCAGTTTGAAGTGCAAATTTGAGGCAAGATATGAGGTAAGATTTTTCGATTCCTACAGTACCTTGAATCACCAGTTTTAGCGGTTCAACATATGTAGTGTTTCTGAAATGGGACATAACAAGATCAAAGGCTATGCATTGTGTGGGAGACAAGGAATTAGGCGAATTGGAGAAGGATGGGATATCTTCATGTAGTTCAATGGACAAGCGATTGAGCTAAATGAATGATGTTGTTGTCTCATGCAAATGGGTGCATATATTGTTATGTGACCAAATGTGATTTTTGTCAAATTCACAATGGCCAATCATTTCAAGGTCATTAACTTGGATGTTATTGCCTGGCCTCATTTGGGAGAGAAGTTCCCATTCATCCATGGTATGGGGCAATGAAAACGTAATAGCATCAAAATTTGAACCATCGGATAAAGGTGTAGAGGGTTCTTGTTCTGCACGTTCAATATGCCACACATCATATGTGCCTTTAATCTGATGCCAATGAGAAATAATTTCAGAAGTTGTGGTTCCAATATTGTGAGGGATAGACCGAAAAGGTTTGTATAGAAGAAGTTCACTCCAACAAAACGGTTCAAAAGATGAAGAATCAGAGGGGGAATGGAAGTGAAATGTGGATACACTCTAACAATCTTGTCACGCAAGTTTTGTTTCCATGGATTTTTTTCCTATTAGGCAAGAAAGACCAACAAGGAGCAGCTTCAAGCAGAGTTAGATGTTCAAGAGCAATGGATGTTTGCATGTAAGCAAAAACGAAGGGGGGTGTTGCAGGGGTGTTATTAATGTCATTAGAAACACGGCGGAAGACAGTTTGGCTCACGTTTAGGGAAAAGAAGTGACAGCTACAAAGCACTAGAGGAATTTTTTGCAGCATGTGACACGTCTCTTGTGCACTAATGTCTCTTTCTGCAACTGTTTGTACAAGAAATTGTTTGATTGGCTGAAGAATGGGTTTGTCACTTGGTGCAGCATGTGCAAGATGAAAGAGAATGGCATGGTAGGTTTCTGATTTTGGCTCTACTTTTGATGCATACTTTGAAATGTATTTGAGAACATCATGTTTACAAAGAATAGGTTGGCAATCAACATTAGCCCTCCATATTGAAAGCATGGTAGGGTTGTGAATATTTAGAAGAGGATCATTTCTTGCAGGATTGTAGATTTGCTGTCCATTTGGATCAATGAATAATGAAGAAGTAGCTTGCAGCTCATATGGAAAACCATAGCGACATTGAATAGATGTTCCTTTTTTGTGAAGGCAAGTTGACTTTGAACATTTGGTGTGCCTTTGAACAAAATTGACAAGTTCTTCATAGCCAGTTGAGTAGTTTGATGCAAATATCGATGGTGATGCAAGACTGCATGGATCATTTGTTGTAGAATGGTGTGACTCAGATGTGGACAACTGGGAATTACGAGGATTCCAAGCTGCCACGTGTGTGTCCAAAAAAAAAATTGCAGCGTCAACTGCAACATCATCTTCCCAATCTAATGTGTCCATATTTGGTGCATTTTCCAACCAAATAAAACCATGAATGTGTGTGGATCCTCTATGTTTCCATTCATATATACATGGGACGAAAAAGCATATATTAGAAATAAATTGTATAAAGTAAAACATACATAGAGAAAAATAGGAAGGAATAGATGGTATAATACCTGCACCAATAATCGATTATATGAAAACCTCTTTGAAGCACCTCTTCAAGAAATGTTTTGAATCTATTGTGCATGTATTGTGATGTAATATGTGGATTTGATATGATGTTCTGAACCTTCCATTGATAAGCTTGAGCTGAACCATTATGACGTTTAGTAGGCATTAGAGCATGCAAATCTGGCCATTTTGTGCCAGCTGCACTAAGGGTGAAGAAGAATGTTAGTGTACCTTGTTGACTGATCATATTTGTCAGTTCAACTCTACTTTTGTTCCAATATGAACATGTTCCACGTAATGAAGACCCAAATATTGCGACCTGCTCACCAATTTTATCATTCGGCATGTCTTGCAATTGGTTGAAAAGCTCATGTACTGTGGGAGGTAGTGTATCTTCAATATTTTTTTTGACAAAAATAGAGGCAGTACTATTACTTTGATGACGCATAAGTAGATTGTATATGTAGTATCGAAAGCGAGGATGTTGGGCAAATCTGTTGTCATGATAGTGAATAAGGTGAAGTGCATATTCGTGCATATCAATTTGATGAATGTGTGGTTGTAATAACATTGTTGTACCTATGGGAAACAAAGTTGGAAAATCCATGGAAAGAAGGCCTTCTATGTTGTACTCATTGATAGGGGACATCTCTATAGGGGGGCAATCAATGGAAGGTGGTAGTGGGATACTTGGTATGTGTAACAACTGTCTAATTTCTTCAACCTCAATTCTAGCATTAGTTTGTGTTTAAATAAATGACGAGGATTGCAATTCATAGGGTTCAAATGAATTTGGTGGTTGACCTGTACAGGACAAGCTTTGTTGATGAGATAATTTAGCATTGCTATTAAGATGTGGAATCAAAGATGAAATGTCTGTTGAAATAAGAGGCAAATATGCTAATGCAATTGGGTTGATTTGTACATCCTTGTAGTATGGGTCGTTTGCCATTTTGAATTGAAGGGAAGCAAGAACATGTGTTCGACTAACAAACAATTCATATGGTTTGTTTGTAGAATTGCATTTCCGAACAACGAGGATGTCAAGTTCTGATACTAAATGCGGTAGGTATGTGGCAATGTTGGAAATGTCTTGGGGGAAGCAAATAGTATGACCAGAGTATTTATATTGACCACCACGATCATGTGTCACTTGCAATATGGGGTTAGCACGACTAATGAGCATCTTTTCAACCTGTGTAAGTACTACAAGGACAGTTGGTTGGTTGCCCGGATCCATATTGTTTTCCAATGAAAAGCGATGCCCTTTTCGTTCTAGAATACAGCGTGAACAAGTGTATGCTTCATGGAACTTTTTTGTTACAATACCAAGGTAACATTCTTTGCAAATCGAGTAGACATGCATATCAGCTAGTTGGTCCATTTTTTTACGAAATCATTGATTTGCATCATTGAGGTGGTTGTTCAATGGATTTGGTACAGGAGATGGAAGTGAAGCTAAGTCGAGAGGTTCTGTAAGAGAATTTGAAGAAGACATATCCACACGCATATGAGCAGGCCAGTAAAGAAGACATTGTTTCTTATTGTTTTTATCTCTGTTTTATGCATATAAAACTCTTCTTTGTGCATTGGCTTGTTCCTTGTCATGATTTGGCATAATTCCTACAAGATAATTGTAAACTTGTTAAACACCTAGAAGCTTTGATTGTTGGCAGCGACACATTTTGTATATGTATTAACTGGAAACTATGTGGATATAAAGCAGAAGATAAAAAAACAAATGTTAATTCATTGCCTATGGGGAAGTAAGAATGTAGCTTAAAATAATATAATTGGAGTAAATTTTGTTTTTCAAGTTGTAACTTGATAATTGTAAGAAAACGGTAATATAGAAGAACAAAGTGTAGTGTGAGAAAGTATATATGAAAAAAAAAAGTAACTGTAATTATTGTTATGTACAGAGTAATCAAAAGTTGTGCCCAAAAACAAGAGAACAAAGTTGTGCATTTTATAAAAAACAAGATAGCAAAATAGTATTGTATTTAAAAACTACCATATAGGTTTTTTCACCAATTTGCATAAGAAATGGTAAGTGATAGCTTGTACATTGGAAGTATGAGACTGCAAGAAAGTGGTGCTATAAGAGAGTCAAAAAAAATACCTTGCTATGTTGAACGATGAAACAACGAGTTAAAATTGAGAATTGAAAGCATTCATTATAAACAATGAAGAATGGTTAAGTATCAAGTTGTAAAAACTTATATATTTATGTGTCCATCTGGAATTGTCGTTTATGTGTTTTCAACCATGACAATTACAACTTTTAGGCGTGCAACTCCATAGAAGGTCTCTGTTTTAACTGAAAGAGTAAGAACTAATTTTTTGTTGCAGATCCTCTGCACTATTTCATCAAGTGATGTTGTTTCAGTTGAGAGAAGACACAGATCTTTTGCAGAAATTCCCATGAGTTGGTTTGCAGCATCATCAAATGCTATCACATCATGAATGGATCCAGTAACATCTTCCAAGTTAACCTTTAGTATATATCGGTAGTCACATTCAAGAAACTCTCCATCACATTTAGCACAATGCCAAATGTCTCCAACTTTGTGAGCAATCTCGCATTCCGTCAACAAAAAGAAGGCATGCAAGGAAATAAAATTCATCCATGTTAACATTTGTGATGGTTTCTACAAGAGAGTACCAAATAGATTTTTCAAATGATTGAAGAGTTTGCAGGTCATTGATGGTAGTGACTTTACGAGAACTAGAGTTAGAGGCATTGAACTTTTGACTCAACGATGGTGATGCTGAACGAAATCATTTTCATGAAACCAATTTTGGAGAACTGAAGTTTGTTCAATTTTTTGGGTTTATAAAAACAGTAGTGTTGGAAAAAGTTCCAACACTTTTTCCATTAAAATCTGTAACATGGCCACCTTTGATTGCTACAGTTGGAGGCGTAGGTAAATCACGGAGGTTGGCAAGTTCGGCTCCTTCAATTTGGCAATGGTCTCCCCAAAGTGTTATGTCAATACTATAGCCTGACATGTCATGGAGTCCAATAGTCACCTAACAGTCTCAACACCATCTCATTTTTGTATTGTGGATGTTGGAGAAACTGAAATGACAAGGCCAACAAGGTCCACCATGGAATTGACAGGTATACTTTGTATCTCCTGAATAGTTTTAAAGTTAAAGCAAAAAAATGTATTAAGGGGTATTCATTTAAGCATGGTTGGATGGTTGAGGAGGAACCTAGGAAAAACTCATTATGGCTTTTCAAATGGTTGAAAATTGGATTGGATGCTTTCACTGTGCCATTTGATACTATGTACACTATTCCTCTATGCATTTGGTCATACAAAGAGAGTGCCAATTCATTGAATGCAGATATATGCATTTCATCGTGTGAAGCATTAACAATGTCAAATCCAAATATTTTTCTAGACCCTCGTTGGTTTCCATATTCATGTAGCTTTGTCTTGGCAATAACTCGACCTTGATGTTCCAAACTTTGATAGAAGAGGTTAGTGATGTGAATGGAATAGTTGATGCAGCCAAGGCAAGGTTTTCATCTACTGAGCTAGGATTCACTGGAACAGAGGAACAACTCTTCGAGGGAGAAGGTACATGTAAGTGGTGAGGTGCAGGATCTCCAATAATTGTTGCATCCACTGTGACAACTTCGAGTGCAAGCAATGCGATAGTCTTGTGAGAAGAAGAATGTTAGAGTTGAATGGGATATAAAAACCTTAGATGCATGAACAGTGTGCAAATGATTAAGTGGACAAAGACAAAATGGAAATTAAACATACATTAAACTATGTATAATGTTCGATGTACACTTGGTAAGTTTGATTATAGATCCTTCTTTGAGTTGTCCAGTTTCTACAAGACTACTATATATTGTTGGAAGTAATATCTCATGCTTGTGAAGCCCATATGAGATAGAAATTTGGAACCAAATAGATGATGAGTTCAGTGAGCTCACTTGGTTTAACAAGGAGACTTGTACCAGCGGGATAATGTTGACAGCAACATGCATCAAGAGTGAAATAGAATCTTTAGTTAGCATACTCTCCATAGCGCGGCAGTTTTTTTTCCTGTGAAATGAAATAGGGCACAAACAAACAAAAAATCGCAATGTCACGTATTCATGTGATCAAATGACAAAAAAAAACTGCAGATATGACACAATTTTTCTTTCCGGTTGAACTTACACCAAGGGGGAATATTGAGATTTGGGGTGTACCAAGATGTATGTTTTTTTATCTCTACCTATGAGCATGAGACAACTACTGTCGAGATTGATTCTATGGCAGTTATTCAAATTTTGAAATAAACATTAATAGATTAATTTGTGTCCTCTTTAAATTTTTCACTATAAATATTGTAATTCTTAATTGTATTCCTTTAGTCTTCTTCATTATATTAGACAGTTTATAGATTAATATATCATTCACTATCCTGCAACCCGCATCTCGCAATTGCGAGATGCGAGATATGGGATTACTAAATAATATTTCATTCACCACTCGCATCCCGCAATTGCGGGATGCGGGATCCGGGATTACAAAATAGTGGGATGCGCGATTACAAAATAGTGAAGTAATTGCGGGATGCGGGATGCACGATTACAAAATAGCGAAGTTTTATTTCCCTTTCGGCAATGCGCAATCCCGCAAACTGCAGGTTGCGGGTTGCGGAAACACAAAACAAAAATGTTAAATTAAACTACATGGTAAAAAGCTGAAAGCGCAAAGGCAAAAGCAAAAAATCCTAGAATTGCGGGATCTGGGATTACAAAAATGCGGGATGCGGGCATACAAAATAGGGTAAATTTATTTTTCTCTTTCGCAATCACGCAAATTGTGGGTTGCGGGTGGCGGAAACACACAATAAAAATCTTAAATCAAACCACAAGACAAAAAGCCGAAACTTGAATACTGTTTTTGTCTAAGAAATTTATACGAAAAAAAAAATCATCAGTGACCTCGGCAGGATTCAATTGTTTTGAACGTGCTTGTAAAACTTTAGTTTACTATTTAGTCCAGTTTAGCCCAGTTTACGATTACAAAATAACGCAATATAACTATGGACCATTGGTGTCCTGCAAATTTAAAGAAACTGGAAACTGTAAAGTGTAAATGAAGCGCACCAAAATCAATATGTGGTTACCTTCACGTGTGTTTATATGCATAAAGCAAAGGCGTTTGGCGTTTGCGGCTTTAGAGTTCCTTTCAGGTAAAAATGTATCGAATTTTTTATTGTTGGGAGAAAAAAATATGAGGCAATACATAAATAACTAATAATCAGACAAAGCAACAATAACAACAAAATAAAGCAAGGGTGTTTGACCATCTCATAATCAGACTAAATGAATCTTCAAAAAATTTAAATAGACTAAAGGAATACCTCCAAATTTAAAGAAACTGCAAACTGTAAAACAAAATACATCAATAACTAATAATCAGACAAAGCATCAATAACAGGAAAACAAAGCAAGGGTGTTTGACCATCTCATAATCATACTAAATGAACCTTCAAAAAATTTAGGCAGACTAAAGAAATACCTGCAAATTTAAAGAAACTGCAAACTGTGAAGTGTAAATGAAGCGCACCAAAATCAATATGTGGTTACCTGAAGGTCTGTTTATATGTGCAAAGCAAAGGCGGTGCAACAACAAATGCGGCAAATGCAATATTGTAACAAGATTTTGAAGATCGTCATAAGTTGAGCAAAGATGAAGATATTGACCCATGTCTGAATCATATGACAAGCTTTCTTGCATTAATTGAGCAACAATGCATTAATGAAACATTAATGCCAGTGGATAAAGGGACATGGGCAAAGTGTATTCTATTCAATGAAGCACCAGTAAAACCGAAGTTCGACCAAATTGTGAGCGTAAAGAAAGAAAACTCGTCCAGAATAACATATGCTAAACCCACAAAAAATGGTGAACCGAAACTCCGCAAAATCGTCGGCATTGAGTTTGTCGAATCGAGATAAATGAATCACGAGCAAGGACAGTAAAATCCTGTACAAAAAATCACCAAGACCGGTGCTTTAGGACAATAGATGGAAGAGTAGAGAATACACACAAACCATGTGTCAAGAAAACACACTAAACGGCAACTGCAAAGAATGGCCCACAACTGGCAATCAATCCATCAATCCATTCACGTGCAGCAACGGCCGTAACACATAGGACACTAGTGGTCTACGGGATAGAAATTCATTGCAGAATCGGGGACCCAAATAAATTGCAGAAGGAAAAAAAACGCTAAACACCAACTCCAAAGAACGACCTGCAACTGCCAATCAATCCATCAATCCATTCACGTGCAGCAACGACTGTAACACGGAGGACATCAGTGGTCTACGGGACAGAATTTCACCAATCGAGATTGCAAAGTTGGGGACCCAACTAAAATGCAGAAGAAAAAAAATATGATTGATCAGTGCAACACTTGTCCACGATCCATTCACTAATCCGACGCGACACCTGTCGAAGTGTGAATGGCCAAGGAGATGAGGAATCTTCTGAGACTACGTCTCCATAGGGAAAACGCCTTCGACGTAAAAATGTAACATTTTTTACACAAATGAAGCAATAAATATTTTCAAATTACATTGTTGCTCACATTCGAATTTATAATTTTACACTAAAACAATATACTATGCTTATCTCTTCCAAGCATTATAGCTTGGAAGGTCTTTTTAAAGGAATTACAACTCTAGACCGTGGTGTTATTGTCCTTTCTTCATGAAGTTACTTTAGATTTCATATCAATCACACGATACCACTTGATTGTTTGGTAATTTTTCTATATGGGTATTTCTTATAATCTCGACCTCATTTTGTAATTTCTTATCATCTCGATTTAGTTTTGTAAACACATGTACTATTGTTAAGTTTACATGTGGGTAGACATTATATTGAAGGACATTTTTTGGTGTTATTGTGAATTGGGACCCATTCTACAATAATACAATGCTCATGTGACTCAATACATGGCACATGTTTTGAATGCGGAATTTAAAGTGCCATGTTTACACGCATGTATATTTTCCATCATAGGGAATGTGATGCATACAATATGTTTCCCAAACACTCCACAAAGCATATGTCATCTATCGGTGGGACAATAAAGCTCCAATTTCTTTAATCCAACCTAAATTGCAAAACTTAATAATAATAATGCATAATGATTACCTTAGGGATAGTATTGGATGGCTCAAAATACATGGACTTATCAAATGGATACAGAAGTTTTTATAAATATTTTTACCTACGTAAAAATAAAATTTCAACCACTTAATATTTGAATACAACAAATTTTTGGAAAGGTATAAATTTTTCGTTTCAAATTCTCCTTAGTTTTCATTGAACAACCTATTAATTAGAGTCGGTAAATTGTTAAATGTGATTTTTGGGACTTTACCATAAAATCTACTTGTTTGCCTTGAGAAATCTCTCAATTATTTCATAAATTTTGTTGCAAATATTTTTATTCAAACACCATATGGTTTCTCATGCTCCATTTTGGATGGTTAACCCAAGTGCATATGTGCCTAATTGTTTGGCTTAAGAAATATCACAATTACTTTGTAAATTATGTTCCAAAGATCTTTATTCAAACAATAGCATTTAACTCAAAGTAATAAATTAGCTAGGCAATTATAAAGATCCATGCTTCTCACAAAAAGCTTTGAATTGATATCTTATTTTTAGATCCCTCAAAAGAAAAATACCATTGTCGATCATTATGCTAACTTGGCATCAAAATTAGAAAAATGGGGGATGATTATTCTAAGCCACCTCCCATGATAAATAAGTCGAATTTAATGTTTGAAATGACAATCAACACAATGGACAAGTGGAATCCTAAGCCCAAGGAAATATTTGTTAAAGGAACCTTAACAACAAAGCCAAGATGCAATGCCTTAAGGATGTATAGATGATACTTCTTTGCACCATGAACCTTCAATCCAAAGTAAACAAACTTACAGTGATGGGATGGTCGTGTTCATGTGGGAGAGCATGCATTAGGCTCCACCATGCAGAATTGATGATTGTTCAATTTGTATTTGATATGAGGAAGGATACCATGTACCCTAGCAAATTGTTCTACGTATGTGTTGTTTCAATAATGTGTTGATATATGTCGAGTTTTAGAGATGAGGGGTTTCAAGCATTATGCAACACACATTGAGGAGCTCTAGGACTATCGCAAATTAGTGAAACACCTAGCTCATTGTTCACTTGTTTTCAAGAAATGAGTAACTATCTAAAGCTTGCTTCATTTCTCAAGCGAGAGTAATCGCTTTTCCCCAATATTTTGTCAATCATGTTTGTCAAAATTGTTTTGGAAGCCATGGTTTTAGTAATTTTGAGTTTCGTTTAGAATCTTTTGAATTGGGAGCACATGAAGATCAAGATAATATTCCCCTAAATGGAAGTTTTTTACTGCATCTTGATATACTCTCAACAAGTATGTAGAAATTGCTTCATCTTCATTGGGAAAATCAGAGGCAAAGCATTACAAAACTTGGGAAGTGTGAGCTAATTTCTTTCTAAATTATTGGGCAAATATGCAATACTATCAAAAGTAATGAATCAATTTGTTGATTTCTCATTACCATTCCTTGATGATTAACAATTCATAAAGACTAAGCATTTCATCGAAATACTCTCTTTAGAAAGAGGTTTTTGCTAGCTTTGGATGACATAAGTGCTATGAAAATGCTAACTGCATTCAGTTGTGTCCAACATTCTCTACATTTAATATTTGAGTGCCTATTTGTGCTATCTTGGAAGGGAATTTAAAGTTGACCCTTCCTTGCAACACTGGTAGTTGATTTGTGATGGTACTTAGGGTAGAAGGCTAGTTGTACATCGTCGGAGAACTTTAGTCCATGCGCTTTTGGGGGGGGTTTCCCAAAACACCAATTCAAATTTAGTTTTCCCTTTTCAGCGAATTCACCCTCCAACAACAACCTATCGACGTATTATTGCACCTTTTTGGGGCAATTGCTAGTTTTTATGTTATTTTGGCCATTGTTTTCAGCCATGGTCAACGTGTTTTTAGAGATGTCGGACTTCTCTTGTTTTGTGATCTGGTGTTGTGGATGGTTACATGTCCAATGGGTATTTTATTGTTCCCTGGGGGTATTTACAGGGTTTTTTTTGTTGGTTTACGGCTTGATGGAGACACCTGTATGGTGTCTTGGATTTTTTGAACTAGATAGAGGCAATTGTTCGGAAATAGATTGGTGCACTATTGAAAGGGCATCGCCTCATAAGGGTTTCCATGTGCCTAGGGTTTGGTCTAATCTAAGTTCCCAAGTTATTTTTTTCGGTTTGTCCATGAGAGCAACTCAGGAAAGGGGAATCATGACGTCTCTCCATCTGCATCGCCGAAGCCACTTCCTTCTATTGGTGTGGCTCCTAAGGATTTATTTGTCGGTGAACGTATTTGTCCCACATCCTAACATGGTGACAGGGCTCAGGAGAGGTGGAGGATTAAGGTGGAAAAAGTGAATAAGAGTAAAGCTCTGTGTCCTGAGTAAAGATATCACCATTGATATGGTCCAAGGCTTATCGTCGCGGGCCCTTTTGGGTCGGTTTGAACATGTATAATTGAGTACGGTTGAGCTCTTGGAGTGGATTACTCGGGAATGGAAGCCCTTAATTCACCATGCCCTAATAGTCATCTCTCTAGTAAATGGATGGTTTTGTTTTCATTTTATGTCGGAGGAGGGTCGACAGATTACCACTAAGTGGTGCTAGGTTATTGGAACTAGTACTTAGTCCTTTATATTTGGCACGTTGTGTTTAATCCTTGGAAGGAGAAACCCCTTCGGCTTCATTTCTAGGTTTTGCTTTCGGGATGGCCTCTCTATTGATGGAATTTCAAAGTATTCTTGGCTCTTAGGAATTCTATTGGAAACTTCATTATGGTCAACGAAGACACCTTGATGACAAATGATAGGGAAATGTCACATATCCTAGTGGATGTGGATATCTTAGAGGGGTTATTGGATTCCATTGAGGTTTGTTGGGATGGGGGGTCTTTTATCTAGTGCTTAGACTACTGAAAGGTTGTGTTTAAATGTTTTAAATGTCACCGGATGGGTCATCTGAGTTACTCTTGTGTCTGGTATCCCATTATGGACTCAGATGTGTCATCTATTTAGTCAGATCCTAAAGACTTGGCAGAGGCTCTCACTTTCCCAATGCCTATGGATTTGGAGTCATCTCTCACTTTTATGGGTAACTTTACATATTTCTTTCCTCTTATTCTATAATCTCTTTCTGTTGATGAGGTTCTTGATGTGATGGCTCTTCGTGGTAGTGTTGGTGTTGTAGCTTCTGCTCCTCTAATCTAGGATTCCTATCTTTTGAGGCAAGGGTCCGATGCTGGTGCTTCCCTGTCCCCTATGGTAGGACATGCTACCTCCCCTAGTTTACCTGTTTTGGGGGAGTCCGAGGGTTTTGAGTTGGCACGTTCTGAGGGGTCATGTGTTTTGGGATGTTCGAGGCCCCTTAATACTCAATTATCTTCCTTTCCCTTGGTGGAGGTTTTTTTGTCTCCTTCACAAGGGCCTTCTGTCTCTGCTAAGGGTTCTGGATATGGACCGCTTGTCACTTACTCAAGGTTTATTGATTGCAGGGAGGGTTCTAATCATTCGGTGGTTCCTATAGCCTCAATTCAGATGCAAAATGTGACTACTCGTAAGAAAACTAAGAAACCTCTAGAGGTGGCTCACGGGGAGTTAGGGAAATGGATAAACCCTACAGTCTCCTTACTTACCTTGCTTGTAGATGCCTTGTCCTTTGATTCACCTATGTTTGACTCATTTGGGGTACTTAGAGTAAGCATGCCCTAGCATGGGGTTAACAAATGATCTCTTTGTCTCTTAACATTTGTGGGATTGGCAGCATCCCTAAGCAAGCTACTTTAAAGAGGGTTTTAGAACGTGTTAGGCCCGACTTGGTTTTTCTACAAGAGACTATGGTCTCAACCATTAAGGCCTCTGATTTCTTTTTAAAAATCAAGCTGTATTGGAGGTGTTGTGGTCTTAATGCTTCAGGGTTGTTAAAGGGTTTATTAGTTATGTGGAGCCCTGATGTTGCTAATTTTTTGCCTTCTTCCTAATGTGTAGGTATTAAAATTGAGGGTCGTCTTCATGGTCTCAATAAGCATGCCCCCTTTTTTAATATTTACGGTCCCTACCATGACCAAAAATATTTTTGGGATAAGGTTGACAGCTTGAGTATTTTGAACAATCTGACTATTGTGGTCGCTGGGGACTTGAATCTGACCTTGACGACGGATGAGGTCCAGGGATCAAAGGTGGTCTTTGATCCGTTGGCGAGCTATTTTAAAGGATTATTTGATAAAATATGGCTATTATATGTTATGTTGACAACTCTTGTACTTACATAGTCCAATGGCAGAGTAGGGAGGGAAGGTGATGATAAGCAGTTAGACAAATTTTTGATGGTCGAGGAGCTAGGGCTATCACTGGGCAGATTTCGTTCTTGGACTCTACCGAATGGAATGTCGGATCATAAGGCTATTGTTGTTGAAATGGATTTTGAGTTTGGTTCTAAAGCATGCCCGTTCAAATTTAATAGAACATGGTTGGGAGAACAGGATTTTGTGAACTGGTAAGGAAGTGTCGGACTTCTCCCTTGGGTAGTGATTCTTAGTCTCCTAGTGTGTCTTTGGTGCACAAATTGAAGTCCTTGAAGGGGGAATTTAGAGTTTGGGAGAGGGCTAAGAGATCTACTCATGTGAAAGATCTATATTATCTTGAGGCTAAAATTTATGCTCTGGAAGCATATGTGGAGGGGGATATTTTTTAGGAACATAGGAAATATCAGCTTGTGGGACTGAAAAAGCAGCAGGCAAAAATTTTCTTACAGGTGGAATCTACTTGGCGATTAAAAAGTTGTGTTATCTAGCTTCAGGAGGGTGATTCAAATACTAAAAATTTTCAACGTTTCACTTCCCATAGCAGAAATACCAATTTTATTTGGGAGTTAAGGAACCAAAATGGGGTGCAAATATATGGGCAAGATGACCTCGTGGGTGAAGCAGCGACACATTTTGCAACTCAATACAAACAAGTTCATCATAATAATCCGAAAGCTTAGTTGCAAATTCTTAATACTTATCTGAGGATTATCATTCAGGAGAAGGGCATCGAAGTGGGCAGAAAGGTGGAGTTGGATGAAGTGAAATTAGTTCTCAAACTTTTGCGAAGGACAAAAGTTCGGGACCGGATGGATGGGCGATGGATTTTTTTTCATTTCTTTGATTTGGTTGAGAAAGAGTTACTTGAAGTTATAGAAGAATCTAGGACTAGGCAATTGATTTTGCTCAGTCTCAATTCTACCTTTATCACTCTTATCCCTAAAAGGGACCTAAAACTTTTGATGAATATAGACCAATATCTTTATGTAAGTTAATTTATAAGGTCATTTCAAAGATTATATCTAACCGTTTGAAGCCAATTTTGGAGAAGTGTTTTGGTTTCCTTTCGAATTGGCATATCTTGGACGTTGTTGGGATAGTCCAAGAATGTATGCATACAGTCAAATATTCTAAACACTTGCAAGCATTTATTCTCAAAATGGACCTAGTGAAGGACTATGACCATGTGGATTGGTCTTTTATCGGGTATGTGCTGATTCAAATTAGTTTATCTATTGAGGTGGTAAATTAGATTATCTCATGTATTAGGTAAATGTCCTTCATGGTGCTGGTTAACGGAGCTCCCTCTCCTTTTTTCCGTAGCTCTAGAGGGCTAAGATAGGCTTTTCCTTTATCGCCCTTACTTTTTATACTGGTTATTGAAGGCTTGAGCAGGATTATCAATTTGGCTAAGGAGGATGTTAGGATAAAAGGTGTTAAGATATCAAAGGTACTTTCCATCACAGATTTGTTATTTGTGGATGATGTGTTTTTGCTTGGTATAGGTTGTGTTTCTGAATGGTTGGTATAGCAAGACATTGTGGATGTTTTTTGTAAAGTAACAGGTATGATGGTTAGTAAGGATAAATCGTTGTTCCTTTATAGCAATCCGGAAGAGTATATTTCTATTAAGGACCTATTTCCCTTTTCACTGGTGGAGTTGGATTAAGGGTTTAAGTATCTTGGCTATCATCTTAAGTCGAACTACTATAGAGTGGAAGATTAGTATTGGCTTCTTCAGAGAATTGATCGCAAGATTAAGTATCAGTCCTTTAGGTGGCTCGTGTTTGGGAGACAATTGGTTATGATTAATTCAGTGTTACAAAGTCTCCTAGTTTATTGGATGTCTCTCTTTATGGTCCCAAGTGATGTCCTTAATAACATTAAGCAAAGGATTTTTCAATTTCTTTGGGTTGGTGGTTTGAATATTTAAAAATTTCATGTTGTTGCATGGGAGGATTTGGCCCGCCCAAAGAGTTGTGGGGTTGGGGGATTAAAAGACTCAATTAGTTCATTTTGGTTCTTAGGGAAAAAAATCTTATGGCGATGTCTTTTTTATGAGGGTTTATAGAGTGACGTTATGAAAACTAAGTATTTGGGGGGTGTTTTGGTTCTCTCTTGGGTGCATAATCCTAAGTTTAAATCAACAAATGGATCAATTGTATGGCGTGGACTCTTAAAAACATTTCTGATATTGGGTAGGTGCCTATGTTGGTCGGTGGGAAATGGTATTAAGATCTTTATTAGCATTGATCTAGTGGTGGGGCTTGCTAAGAACTATAAACTCTCTAGTGTGTTGGTGGCTCAACTACACAGAAGAAACATTTGCATCCTTGCTCAAGATAAAAGAGTGATGTCTGGTACCGATGACTCTGGTTACTAGTATAATGAAGGTGATATCAGTCTTTCAAAGGAGGTTAAGGCAGAATGGGACTGTTATGTTATGCATATTAATTATGTTGGTATCGTTTTATCTGGTAGCAATGATTCTCTTGTTTGGTACTTGGGCGATTCAACGGGTAAGCTATTGGTGAAGTATGCTTATGCATCATTAGTAGAGCTAGAAGCTAGTATTGAGGATGTTGGTTTGTTTAAGAGGCTTTGAAAAATGAGGGTACCACTCAAGTTGTAGTGTTTTGTTTGGTTGTGCTATCATAACAAAATTTTAACTTGGGACAATTTACAGAAGACATGTTTTGTAGGACCTAGTTTTTGTGTTCTTTGTGGTTGTGTAGCTTAAAGTGTCTCTCACTTATTCTTCCATTGTATATTTTTAAAATAATTATGGCTGGAGCTTAAGGTAAAGCTGCATCATGGTGATGACTAGGACAAGGTGGATTTTAAATTGTTTAGCAGATTGGTTCTAGTCAAGAGTTAGTTTCAAAAACCTTCCATTGTTTTTTATGTGGGAGATATGGATCTCAAGAAATAGGTGCATTTTTCATAATACTAAGCCCTCTGCTGCATTGGTTAGTATATGCATTATTTGTGACTTGGTGGAGCATCCAGATCAACGGAAGTCGGTGCAGTGTAGAGCTATTTTTCCTCCATGTGTGCAGAATGGTTTGGTGGTGGGATTGTTTAATGGAGATTCACATAAGGGTATCTGTGGAGCTGGCATGGTACAAAATATTAGGATGGATCACCTAATTTGCATTAAAATATATGTGGGATCAAACAATAGTATGAAGGCAGAATTGGTAGCATGTTGGGGCATCTTGTGATTCCCAGGTCATCTGGGTGTTTTGAGGATCAATGTTTTTGGTAATTCTAGAGTTGCCATCGAGTGGGCTAATGGACCGATGTACATTTAGTCCTGCATTTGACTCAGTGGTTGTCCAGGATCCGAGGTTTATTGATTTTTTTCTCTGAGGTTTCCTTTACTCGTATTTATATGGAACTTAATCATGTGGAAGACACTCTTTCAAAGGAATCCATTGGTCTTATGGATGGGTTGATTCATTTTGAGGAATTCATTTCATCTTAGTTAGTGGACAAGGGATTTGTCCGTATTTTTTTAGCTTTGCTATTTTTGTTCCCTTTGTTTTGGGATTTAAACTTTCTCTATTTGTATATTCTGCAAGAACCATGTATGATGGTATTTTGTAGCAAGATAGAGTAAGGCTCTTGTAGAGAATTATTTTTTGTAAGAAATGGACTGTTATATAAGGATGTGGTATGTATGACTCAATTAGTATAGAATAAAGGGATGATGGCAGGCTTATTCTATGCATGGAACTATGTAACTTTGATTTCAACAAAAATAACAAGTTATTGTTTTTTCTCATTGAAAAAATAGTTGGTAGCGATGTCTCTAGGCTAGAGCAAAGTATGAGTTCGGAAGATTGTTACATGTCATGGGATTTTGAAAGATTGATGTGCGGGTGTGTCAGCTCTGGGATCTAAAGCATGTGAGGTTTTAATTGATGTTATAACAAATAAGTAGGAAAATGACTAAACACTAATAATGCATAAATTGTATGTAGTCATTGATTGAAACATTGTGATCTTGGACCGAGAAAAACTAGATTTGCCTTTGATCATAGACATCTTAACAAATTCAACCAAGAAAATGCAATATCTAATTTCATAAAATCAAAATGTTGGCTTATATGCTTTGCTTATAGTTATCAACAAGAGCAAAATTGGCAGTAGTCCTCCAACTTTGTTATTCACATCACTTGGGAATTAAAAATCATTTTCAACATATGCATGTAAAGTCCAGAGAAAAGATTCCTTTGTTTTATCATAAGTGTGAATTGCTAAATAAATTAATTCATTATTATTCAATGATAATAAAGATTTAGGGGGACATCTTTTTAGTAATAGATTAGTCAACATAAGCAATATTAGCAAAATAAAATTTATTCAAGTAAACAAAAAACAAGCTATATAAGATCATGAAACTTAAAGAAAAGAGGAAAATAAGGTTTTACCAGTCCCATTCCTTATTACCAAGTTCAGATCATGCTCTTACTTCTTCATAGACGTTGACTCTTCTCTATAGTGTATGCATAACTCTTCTTATATGCAACAAAAATTTCAAAGAATATAGGTTGGAGATGTTTAGTTTTTCTGCAAGTGATATCTATGCTAGTTGAACAATTTTGAAGTGGACATGGTAAAACCTATCCATTATGAGGCCAAAAAATGATACATACTTCTACTAACTTTAGCTTTTTCTAACTTGTTATGTGTCATTACCAACAACCTTATAATGTCTATTTCTACTTACTTCATTTTTTGTAACTTCCTATCTGTCATTGCCAACAACCTTATAATGTATTTCTATATAAGCTACTAAAACTGATTACAAATATGAAAAGTATATTTCGTATTTAAAATAAAAAGTGCAATTGCATTAATCTTAGATTGTAATTTCTTCAACTAGGAATAACAATTTCATCAAGAAAATAGAAATGTTTATTAGAATGAGAAAAACAATAACATAAACAATTCAATTGCTAGAGATTGCAATTTCAACAACAATGTAATAAAAATTTAGCATTCAAATGTTACAATTAAAATAACATGCAACTTGTCTTTCAACGGTTAGACTAAACAATTTCAAAAATCTTCCTCACAGAAAGTTAAGGAATCCAAAATTACAATTTCAACAATCTTCATCAGAAAAGATTTAACAATCAAGAACTAGAATATGAATGACTAGAATATCAGGTTAACATTCTCAAACTCTTCATAAAAGGGTAAGCCTAGCTAAATATACCCAATAAGCCTAGCAATTATGAGTTTTAGAATGGTCTTTGACATTAAAAAAAAAAAAATCCTATCGAAAATATTGAAGAAACTAGTTATGGGTGTCAGCCTTATACCCATTATGTTTAAGCTTATTTTTTATATTATTATTAATAGTTACACTTTTAGTAATTAAAAAATAAGCATAACATGCTCATAACACCAAAAAATTATCCACATAGCTCTCTATGGTCCAAACCATGATTATACATCATTATTCCACCATAATTATTCCATCATAATTCCAAAATATTCCATAAAATATTTTGTAAAGGGACCCTTACATGTCTTTTAATCTGCCAGTTATGGGAGCATGGGCACTTGCACTTAGGGGTGACATGGGACAGATATGGAGAGAATGAATCACCAAGGGAAAATGGCGTGAAGAAGGAATAAGCTGTTGTTGACACTGAGAGGGGGGGTGAATCAGTGTAGAGCCAATTTTAAACCTTTTCTTAGCTTGACACAGATAACTACCAATTCATTAATCTACCAATCGCATAAACATTTCATAAACACATTAGCATTTAACTCATCAAGAACCATACCACAGCAGAACACCACACCATATAGATTTGTAATCTTTTTATATTATTTTTGTCTGGCTACAACCGTTAGGAAAAATCAACACCTACTGATAAATAGAGCACCTACTCTTAATCCAGGACCCTGCCTGGTTTTCTTAGACCCTGCTAAGAAGGGTTTGAGGTATCCTAACCTCAAAAGCAAGTCAAGCTTGCATTTACATTAAAGCTCACTGTTACATTACTTCATTACTTGTCTCTTCAATCTTTTGCTGGTCAATACTGCTGATTAACACTGCTGCAACACACCTGCTCTTCAATAATGCCAAGTTATCAAGGACTGCTCATCTCTGCTGTTGCTAGAACACTGCTCATTACAACTGCTCATAAATCATATCAGGAATCCTGCTAGTCACTGTCAACTGCTACAAGGATCTGCTCTCGTGCATTGTTCTGTCAGGCACATCATTCTGATCATAAGCATGAATACATCATGATGTTGTCAGCATCATTCCACAATCTGCTCTTATCATGACTTAGCTCGTCATTAGAATAGCTCAGTCTTGGACTGATCACACTCTACACTATGTCTCATAAGGCTATCATAGTATGTCACTAGTCATAACACATTACTGCCACTGACATGCCATAGCTGTCACTCTCATCAAGCTGTCATCTTTCAAAATTACTAACAGACTGTCAACACCTTCAACTCTTAGTCAACCACTGAATTTAGTTCTTGATGAGTGATTTCCTTTTACACCTAATATGAAACACTGTCATAAGAATCTTCTGTAGATTCAAATAGCTGCTACCAAATCAAAACTTCATTGTTTTTGAGTGATGTTATGGCCCAAATCAGAGATGGATTAAGTATTGAAATCATCTCCAAGATCTGTGTACTGCTGCTGCCACACACTCAGTTCAACCCTGAATTGTATGTGTTGTAGATGACTTTGAAAATTTTGAACTTGACCTTTCATACTTCAGAGTAAAATCTCCTAAGTACATTTTAGATCCGCTCCTTGAGAGTGCTTGGCTGCCACTATAGATTTCGTCCTGACTGTTACAAACACATTCCTTTAATTGTTATCAGCCTTTCTTGCCTCACAACTTGGCTACCACTATAGATTATAACCTCTGTAAATTGTGATTGTTTGTACCAGCAATAAGATCTGTCTCCTCTAAGGGTAGAATACACCCTCCACAAATGTATCTTTCTTCACAAATGCCCCTTACTGCTCTCAAAAGAAGTGCTCTCCTTCAAGCACCATGAATTGGCTGACTTTGACACTTTAGAAGACAGTCACGGCCCAGCTAGCCATTGTCTCCATAGTCACATGGTTCAGTCTTCAGCAAGAACTCAAAACATCCACAAGCATCAGTTATCCGAAAACTCTGATTTAGTCAGATCCCCAAAACTGCAGTTCTGAGTTGGTCTCTTGTGAAATGCAAAATACCCGAATTGCCGGTTGTAAGTAGCAATAAAGATGATTCATCTACAGTGACAGAGTATATAGCTCGGTCAGTATACCGTAAGCTTATAAGATTTTACTTGATCGCTTCCAGAGTAATGGCTTCTCTGCATTTCATACCCACGGCACCATAAAATAGTGGTTTTAAAAATTTGGAACATTGAGATCAAGATTTGCTGTCTTGCTTTCTTCTCAACGATTTCAGTGTTCAACAAGAAGAACAGACTCTTGCAATCTTGGAAGAAGAGAGAATGTGCTCTACAATTTAGACCATTTCTGCGTGGAGAGGATTGCTAAAGCCCGAGCTACCTGGTTGAACCATCTTGACATTTTGTATTAACTTGCACTGATACAAGTGGAAAGACAATACAAGTCTTTAAGAAACTGAATCGATCAATTGGATAGTTGGCTGTCAAATAATCTACATTCAAATTTTCCAAGCAACAGCTCCACAGCGAGCTCTCCACAGTCAGCTGCTCCCACGAATATTTCCAGCGAATTTCTTTCTGCTCCAAAAAAAAATTTCCACGCATGCCCAAAAAAAAATATTTCCACCTGCTGCCACCGAGCCTTAGTACTCCAGCGAATTTTCTCTCCTCCAAATGAGAGCACGAGGGCTCTATTTATAAATATTTTGGGGGACTTGAATAAAAAAATATTTTTTTTTATTATGGGGCCGACTTGAGATATTGTATTTTGGAGCCGACATAACAATAAATAATATGTGGAGAATCTTTACAACCGCATCAACAGAAAGCACAGATGAGCATGTTACTGTCAAAATCTCTAACCCAGATATAGAAGCAATAGATTGTGTTATTGAAACTGCAATCACTGAACAGAATCTTTCCTAGCATGTTGTGTTGAGTCAAAGCAATTAAATGAAGACCTTGGCAATCAACTACTGGAGATCATATCAGCAGCTTCAGTATATCATTCTTGCAAACAAGCAGTCACATTCATTTCGTTTCCAAGGTCAGTGCAAGACAACCCAAAAATTATTTCCTTTTCAGAGATCTGTGAGGAACCATGACTCCTATATCTTGGTAATATATATCTGCATATGTTGTAGTCATGGAAAGTTCCTGAGCAACATGAGAATGCAACAATCTCAAGTAAAAGAAATTTAGTACTAGTAGGCTCAACTCGGCTCCTACATGCATTGCATGGTGAATGGAGAATTATGTTAAGAGGCTGTATTAACAAGGAAAATTATTGAAACCTTGAGATATCTGCCTTGTGTGGCGGTCAAACAAATAAATTTTTGGGCCGACATCACATAACCATTTGATGATGAGCCGACTTACAAACATCCGCACTTAATCTGCATAGAGAAATTAGCTAGACTGAAATTGACAACTAGGAACCAGTAAGGGTTTTAAAACCTCAGTCATTCACATATACCATGGTCAGTGTTGTAGCAAGCTTAGAATTCTCGGGTCAAATTTATCTCTGCCTCTGAAACATCACAGTTGATCTCAACATTTTACCCATTGTTGTTCATTTCCTTATTTTGTCCGAAGGCATGTACATAATTCCACCAAGGGCATCAAGGTCATCATCATCAACTCAAGGGTCCAAAGACATCCCGTGGGGCCACTGCAAGACCAAGTTGGCATCAATGACAATTTCATCAACAATTTCCCCCTTTGTCATTGATGATAACAACTCATGCTCCCCCTATGATCATGCTCCCCTTTTGTCTGCATCTCTCCCTTTGTCTTCATCTCTCCCCCTTTGGTATCAATGGCAAAGGGTGTCCACATACCTATCACTGAAACCTCTGATCACTGTTGATTGCTCCCCCTGTCAATATGCACGATCCTAGGACCTGTCTCTATGCCTGGAGTAACCATCCTTTCTCCTTTGAGTTCATTCTCCAGCCTCATGAACTCAAGGTGTGCTAAGGTCTTTGAGAGACCTTACACTTGGCTTGCCATATGGCAGCCATCCTCCCTGCTTTGATCAGCTTCTCCTATCTGCGACTACTCGGTCTTTCTCATCCATACTTGCTTCTTGACATCTGTCATTTGAGCATCTGTTCCTTCATTGTCCTTGCTGGTTTTCTTGGCTAAGCTATATGTTAGTCTTCTCATATCATTCCAACAGTTTTGTGCTTTGTGCCCAAATTTGTTGCATGACCAACACCTAACTGAGATGTTGGAACTTCCAATACTTCTTTGATCCACTTCATTTCTCCATGCCTGAGCATATCCTTGACTATAGGCATTTGTCTTCTGATCTTCAAACCTTCTTGTCGATGTGTATGGAGAACTCCTTCTTGCTTGACTTCTTTGACTGGCACATTCATGGGCTTTGTGTCCAAACCCACTGCAGGTGTAGCATCTCACTCTGCAACATGTGGCAGCAACATGTCCGACTTGATTGCATGTCCAACATCTAATTGTGACATTGAGGCATCCAGCCCTTCTTCTTCCATGGAACCTACAATCCATAGCCTTTTGACCAAAGTTAGAACAAGAATAACAATAACCATTGAAGCCATTTTCATACCTAGGTCTTGCAGTTGCTTCCTTTATGAAGTTGCTTTGATGAACAAACCTAACTCCTTGTTTCATCTTTGAACCTCCAAACTCCTTGTTGACATGCGCAGGAGCCTGGGGGGCAGCTTTGGACGTTGATGGACCTGCTTCTGGAGTCTTCAAAAACCAAGTGTCATCTTCAAGTTTTTCTTTGTTCTTCTTGTAACCAAGACCAGTCTTATCGAGCGGAGATCTTTGGCAATCTAAGATCTTATCTAGGACAATTGAACTGTCCTGGAGCTTGACCAAGGCTTCATTTTTCTTACCTTTCTTCCTGAGACCAACTACCTCCATTTCCAGCTTCTGGACTGTTTCCTCCTTTTCTTCTAGCTGTCTATTCAAGATTTCTTCAGTCCTCTTGGCTTCCTCCAGCTGATTCTTCAAGTCATGATTTACCTCTCTTGCTTCTTCAAGTATTTTTTAATATTTATCATGGTTCTTTTGTTCTAGGGTTAGATCGATCAAATCAATCTTTAGTTGTTCCTTTTCTACTTCCTTTTCCTTCAGCAATTTCAGCCAACCTACTCCTTCATGCTTAAGTTTCTTAAGCAACTCCTTTAGTTCAACATTCTGCTTTTGGAGATTATCCATATAATAAAAGGTTGTCGTCCTAAACATCTTGTAATCAGATTGATTAAGATCAACTTTGTTCAAGAACCAATCAGCTCTGAGATCTATGTGGCATACATAGTTTATAATTCTCTGTTTAGCTTTCAACATTGCTTCATCATCATCTGCAAGAACCTTCTCAATTTCATCACACAAGCTATCATAATCACAAGATTCCATACCTTTACTAGAGACCTCTTCCTGTTTATCTTCTTCTTGATTTAGCTCTTCTGGGGGCTTGTCTTCTGATTTTTTATCTGTCTTTTCGGGTTCTGGTCTTGCCTTCTGATACTCACTCTCCAGCCTGAACCATAGGTCTTTTGCTGAAGTGTACTCTCCTACACTTTCCTTCACTGAGCTGGGAAGTCCATCCATGAGGAACTTCAAGGCTGTAGTATTGTCCTTCTTCGCTTCCTTCTATGCAGCTGATTTTCCTTTCTTGTTTGATGGAGCGGGTGGATTGATGACAATTTCCCAAACACCAAACTTCTTCAGATAAGCCTTCATTTTGCTCCTCCAACTGAAATAATATGCAATATCTAGTACAGGCGCGTCATTGCTTGATGACTCTTTCTTTTCCTCCATTGTGTCTAAGGATCTCCTTCAAGCTTGCTAGGCTCGTTACGAAGGCCTGCTCTGATACCAATTGTTGACACTGAGAGGGGGGGTGAATCAGTGTAGAGCCGATTTTAAACCTTTTCTTAGCTTGACATAGATAACTACCAATTCATTAATCTACCAATCACATAAACATTTCATAAACACATTAGCATTTAACTCATCAAGAACCATACCACAGCAGAACACCACACCATATAGATTTGTAATCTTTTTATATTATTTTTGTTCGGCTACAACCGTTAGGCAAAATCAGAACCTACTGATAAATAGAGCACCTACTCTTAATCCAGGACCCTGCCTGGTTTTCTTAGACCCTGCTAAGAAGGGTTTGAGGTATCCTAACCTCAAAAGCAAGTCAAGCTTGCATTTACATTAAAGCTCACTGTTACATTACTTCATTACTTGTCTCTTCAATCTTTTGCTGGTCAATACTGCTGATTAACACTGCTGCAACACACCTGCTCTTCAATATTGCCAAGTTATCAAGGACTGCTCATCTCTGTTGTTGCTGGAACACTGCTCATTACCACTGCTCATAAATCATATCAGGAATCCTGCTAGTCACTGTCAACTGCTACAAGGATCTACTCTCGTGCATTGTTCTGTCAGGCACATCATTCTGATCATAAGCATGAATAAATCATGCTGCTGTCAGCATTATTCCACAATATGCTCTTATCATGACTTAGCTCGTCATTAGAATAGCTTAGTCTTGGACTGATCACACTCTACACTATGTCTCATAAGGCTATCATAGTATGTCACTAGTCATAACACATTACTGCCACTGACATGCCAAAGTTGTCACTCTCATCAAGCTGTCATCTTTCAAAATTACTAACAGACTGTCAACACCTTCAACTCTTATTCAACCACTGAATTTAGTTCTTGATGAGTGATTTCCTTTTACACCTAATATGAAACACTGTCATAAGAATCTTCTGTAGATTCAAATAGCTGCTACCAAATCAAAACTTCATTGTTTTTGAGTGATGTTATGGCCCAAATCAGAGATGGATTAAGTATTGAAATCATGTCCAAGATCTGTGTACTGCTGCTGCCACACACTCAGTTCAACCCTGAACTGTATGTGTTGTAGATGACTTTGAAAATTCTGAACTTGACCTTTCATACTTCAGAGTAAAATCTCCTGAGTACATTGTAGATCCGCTCCTTGAGAGTGCTTGGCTGCCACTATAGATTTCGTCCCGACTGTTACAAACACATTCCTTTAATTGTTATCAGCCTTTCTTGCCTCACAACTTGGCTGCCACTATAGATTATAACCTCTGTAAATTGTGATTGTTTGTACCGGCAATAAGATCGGTCTCCTCTAAGGGTAGAATACACCCTCCACAAATGTATCTTTCTTCACGAATGCCCCTTACTACTCTCAAAAGAAGTGCTCTCCTTCAAGCACCATGAATTGGCTGACTTTGACACTTTAGAAGACAGTCACGGCCCAGCTAGCCATTGTCTCCACAGTCACATGGTTCAGTCTTCAGCAAGAACTCAAAACATCCACAAGCATCAGTTATCCAAAAACTCCGATTTAGTCAGATCCCCAAAACTGCAGTTCTGAGTTGGTCTCTTGTGAAATGTAGAATACCCGAACTGCCGGTTGTAAGTAGCAATAAAGATGATTCATCTGCAGTGACAGAGTATATAGCTCGGTCAGTATACCGTAAGCTTATAAGATTTTACTTGATCTCTTCGAGAGTAATGGCTTCTCTGCATTTCATACCCACGGCACCATAAAATAGTGGTTTTAAAAATTTGGAACATTGAGATCAAGATTTGTTGTCTTGCTTTCTTCTCAACAATTTCAGTGTTCAACAAGAAGAACAGACTCTTGCAATCTTGGAAGAAGAGAGAATGTGCTCTACGATTTAGACCATTTCTGCGTGGAGAGGAATGCTAAAGCCCGATCTGCCTGGTTGAACCATCTTGACATTTTGTATTGACTTGCACTGATACAAGTGGAAAGACAATACAAGTCTTTAAGAAACTGAATCGATCAATTGGATAGCTGGCTGTCAAATAATCTGCATTCAAATTTTCCAAGCAACAGCTCCATAGCGAGCTCTCCACAGTCAGCTGCTCCCACGAATATTTCCAACGAATTTCTTTCTGCTCGAAAAAAAAAATTCCACGCATGCCCAAAAAAAAAAATTTCCACCTGCTGCCACCGAGCCTTAGTACTCCAGCGAATTTTCTCTCCTCCAAATGAGAGCACGAGGGCTCTATTTATACATATTTTGGGGGACTTGAATAAAAAAATAATTTTTTTTATTATGGGGCCGACTTGAGATATTGTATTTTGGAGCCGACATAACAATAAATAATATGTGGAGAATCTTTACAACGGCATCAACAAAAAGCACAGATGAGCATGTTACTGTCAAAATCTCTAACCCAGATATAGAAGCAATAGATTGTGTTATTGAAACTGCAATCACTGAACAGAATCTTTCCTAGCACGTTGTGTTGAGTCAAAGCAATTAAATGAAGACCTTGGCAATCAACCACTGGAGATCATATCAGCAGCTTCAGTATATCATTCTTGCAAACAAGCAGTCACATTCATTTCGTTTCCAAGGTCAGTGCAAGACAACCCAAAAATTATTTCCTTTTCAGAGATCTGTGAGGAACCATGACTCCTATATCTTGGTAATATATATCTGCATATGCTGTAGTCATAGCAAGTTCCTGAGCAACATGAGAATGCAACAATCTCAAGTAAAAGAAATTTAGTACTAGTAGGCTCAACTCGACTCCTACATGCATTGCATGGTGAATGGAGAATTGTGTTAAGAGGTTGTATTAACAAGGAAAATTATTGAAACCTTGAGATATCTGCCTTGTGTGGCGATCAAACAAATAATTTTTTGGGCCGACATCACATAACCATTTGATGATGAGCCGACTTACAAACATCCGCACTTAATCTGCATAGAGAAATTAGCTAGACTGAAACTGACAACTAGGAACCAGTAAGGGTTTTAAAACCTCAATCATTCACATATACCATGGTCAGTGTTGTAGCAAGCTTAGAATTCTCGGGTCAAATTTATCTCTACCTCTGAAACATCACAGTTGATCTCAACACTTTACCCATTGCTGTTCATTTCCTTAGTTTGTCCGAAGGCATGTACATAATTCCACCAAGGGCATCAAGGTCATCATCATCAACTCGAGGGTCCAAAGACATCCCGTGGGGCCACTGCAAGACCAAGTTGGCATCAATGACAATTTCATCAACAGCTGTAGAGAATGCGGAGTGAGATTTAAAGCAAAACACAATAACCGAGAAGTTGGAACAAAATGAGCCATTGAAGTATGCGTTAGCAATCCCAACCTTAGCCGAATGTCCTTGCCCAATAGGTATAAGTAATTGAGTCAAGTAAATAGGAAGCCAACTGATAAGTTGAATAAAGCTTGTTGAAGAGGAATTGGAATTTAGAAGTAAGGTAATAGCTATAATTGCCTTTTAAATAAAATAATATAATAATAGTTACATATGACAAAAGTAATATTTCTAGAAAAAATGTCTCAAGGGTGAACATCAAAACATAATATATGAACATGACAAATAATGGAAGGGGTCTGATCACCTAAAAAACATAAGGCACCTTTGGACTACATGGGTCATGAGACCCAATGGCTCATACGAGCACATTATGACTTCCATTTGACCTCCGTATGACTCCCATTAAAGGTCCTTATGCCTCCCTAAACTATCCCCTTCATGTAATAAAGAAAATATCATGCATAAAACCGACCAATCAAATGTGCAACCAAATTCAATCAAGTACAAACTTAAAACCATGTCTCCTAAGAACCTATAGCTTATCCATTAACAATTTGCCAAGATACCTTTGTTTGCAATCCAGATTGTTTGCTTTCCAGGCCATAATCATTGCTTTTTTATGTTTGTTCAAAACACATTCCAATCAAGCTTTTTACTTGAAATCCATGTTATGGAATACCGGAACCATTATCTTCTATTTCTATTATTTGCTTTGTTCCTTTGTTGCATTTAAAGTGCTTTCTACATGCTCTCGAACAAAGATTTGTTTGCAAATACCCAACCATCTCTTGAGAAATTCCAAGAAATTGCCAACTAATTCATTGTGAACCTACGGTTGTTTGGATATTTCAAGAGGGGAAAACAATGCCTATACAAAGTAAAACTAAAACAACTGTAAAAATGAAAATTGGAATAGCAAGTTTGGGCAACTACCAATAATTGGGTATTTGAACCTGTGTTCATGGATGATTCTAATTTAGCCCCTCATAGGAAAATTCATTTAGATTAAGATCCCATTCTTGCACAATTGTAAAAAGCTATAAATCTAAAAATGCATAATGTAATTTTTTGAACATAACATGATTGTTTAATTTTTTCAAAGTACATGTTTTTTTGTTATGGTAAGAAAGTAGGTTCAATGTAAAGAAAACTTAATGTAACAAGGTTCGGATTGCATGAAAGCATCAACCAGTTGACATGCCACCACTACTAGAGGAAAAATCTAGGAAGGTAAACTCTGATTTGACTATTATTTCTCTGGGAACATGTATCATTGTCCACCTTGTTTCTAGGTTGATTACAACATGTTGATGTTGTGTCATTGCTTATAGCTACATGCCCCAAATCCAACCAATTTTTTATGTCAAGTTTTCCTTGGTATCGAAGCATGTGTACTATCTAAAATTGTGAATTAAGGCATTGACAGTCATTGGACTTTCCTGAATGTACAATGTAGAAAGTCATGTATGCTGAGTTGTAACCAATGCCATATTAATAATCACAAATTGGAATTGAACATTGCTTTTCCTTTGGTTTTAACTGCTACTTGGAAAAAAATGCAAGTGTAGAATGAGTCATGGCCCATTTCCATGTGTTAAAACTAATTCATACTTGTTAAAAATCCAATGCACACAACATTCATTATAACAATCCTCAAAATACAAAGCAAAACTGAAACAGTGAATGTTGTAATCGACTCGAACTTGTGGATGTTGACATAATTCTGGAGAGGATAACATAACATTGGAGGTACTTTGATAATGATGATCTTTGAGACAATGCACTGAAGCAAGTTGACATTCTTGATTTCAAAGTAGAAGGTCTACTTCTTATAATGAAATTAAGATTTGATTTTAAAGGCCTAGTGGAAAAGCAAATGGAAAAATGAGTTCAAAGTTGTCAAATTATAAGAGACTTCTCATTTGCAAGTATCAATCGAGGAAGGATTGCAAATTTTACCATATCCTCTGGTCTATAAAACCATTGAGCCACAAAATATTGATTTCCATTAGTTGTTTTGTAAAATTCGATAATTCTTTCAATATAATTTGACTTTTCATATTTATCCTTTATAGGAAGCCTTAACTCAAACACATGGAAAAATTGCAATATTCAAAAAGTGCATTAGCAGTACGTTTCTTTCATAATCCAAGAATGTGGAATCAATGGCAAAAGCTTAAACAAATTGAAGCAAATTATTTTTCAATTAACAAATCCTAGGCGTAAAGACAATTGTATGTCTGCCATCTACCCATTTTTCTTTAGTTTCAAATCCAAATTCCAATTTTGAAGATAATGTTGTGCTTTGCATTTAGGCCTCTACATCTTTTTCAAGTTCAACCCCATGACCTGGGTTTGAAAATGTTTTGATGCTTACTAGGCATGAGTTCAAACTGATTCAACCTTATAGGGATTTTGAAGATGTCTTTCACTGATGAAGCATGCATCTCAATACAATTATATAATATATTATGATTGTATTGACAAGCCATCTTGACCAAGCATCCATGATGCTAATACAAATTCTCCAAAAGTGATTCACTGATAGTGAACAAATACAGTTTCTTATGGCAGAAGATACATGTAATATATTTGAAAGATTTGTAAAAAAAGTTAATATGATGGATAAAATCTGGGTTTTTAACTATGGCTATTCATGGATAATCAAAACACTTTAGACGTGTTTTTTAGAAGGTATGTCGTACTACACAAAATTTTGAGGAGGAGGTGGATTTAAGGCTATGTCTTCTTGAGGAATTCCTTTTAGGGGTTGATGGAGTGATATGGAAATAGAAGATGAATAAAAAGTCACCCAAAACATGCATATTGGAAATTCCACCTCCTAATGCCAACAATAGCATAATACACACTACCTTAATCTCTGCTTCATTGTTGCTTTCATTAACCGAGCCACATTCAACGAATAAATAGTGTATGTGTGATAGATACAAGAATAACTACAATTATATGTCTACGTGGAATTTACATTGTATTTAAATTTGAAGTCATTTTAAAAAAATGATCAATGACGTTTAATCAACACTAAGGAAGAAAGTCGACTATAGAAAGTGTGAATTGTGTTCATCACTTATGATTATGCTTATATTGTTTAATGACTCATTTTAAATGGTTGATTTTGTTCATCGCTTATGCTTAGATTGTTTAATGATTCGTTTTAAGAAGGAATAGATTCGTCATGGAGTTGTCAAAAAGGAAACCACAGGTATGAAGCTAACATACTCGCATCTTAATTCTAGAGTTAATAAGCATGGATAGGATTCAAAAAATAAAGACCTGATTCTCTTCCTATTCAAAAAATCCCATTGATTTCCAATAATTTATGTTGATTATGAACTGCAATATGAGATCGACTACACATCAAGGGAAGAGATCAATCTTTAGACTTGGCCAAATAAATTGACTTGAGTTTAATCCACTGGCCAAGAAAGAAATAAATATGTTAAAGGAGGATTGAATTTGAAGACTAGAATCCTATTTGACAGAAGGATTAAATTTGAATACTATAATCCTATTTGGATTTCTTGTGGTTGTCAAGATAGGCTATGTCCAAGTTTGGAGATGAGATACATTCTCATGTTGAAGAGTAGAATGGAGTTGGAATGAATGTTGTAAATCAGGGGTGTGAAGACTTGATAATCCCAAGAGGGAATCCACCGGCCCAGAAAGAAATCAATCTACCATGAGGGATTTGATTTTGAAGACTAGAATTTTACTTGGCTTACTATTTTTGTGACGATAAGTTGTGCCCAAGTTTGGAGATGGATTAGATTTGCATGTTGAAGATGAGAATGGATTTTGAATTAATGTTGCGAATCAAGAGTGTGCAAGACCAAGCATTGGTTTGGTTTAGGGAATCGTATCAAAGGTTGAAGACCTTTAGAGTTATAAGTGCAAGGTAAGTTAATAAGTTACTGCATACATCTATAACAACACGTTTAATGCATGAAATAAAAAGAGCTAGAAAGTATTAGTAGCCATGGACAAGCTTGTAATTGGAAAGAGAAATACCTTGCTAGTAGGGTATTAAAATACTCAGAATAAGGAGAGGAGGAGAAGACTCATCCTAACTAACTATTGTAGATAATATTTTTTGAAGGAGTAATCGACATAGCACCATAGAGGTAATTAGTTTGTATATGTTGAAAGCTTTGGCACAAATGTAGACACAACACCAACGAGGTAATCACTGTGTATGTAGAAGAGATGGAAACAAGTATACATAGTCTTTAAAAGAGCCCCTAGGTATTAGACAATATTTAAGAAAATAGTGCAAGGTGAGGTTGGGTTTCTATGGTAAATAATATATTGATATTGTGCATTGAATTTGTTGTCAAAATATTCTCAATTAAAATAACAAAATTAGATAAGTTGTTAAAAGAAAAAGGCAATTAGAATATATTGAGAAATAAAGAATATGAATTTGTTATGAGTTGTGTTCGTCATAGAATGGGCTATTACAAATCAGCCTTGGGGTGGTTAATTCAAAACTTCAAGGGATTTATTACCATTCCCACTCAATGATTTGTGAGTCCTTACCATCATATGTGGCATTGAATAGTCACACACACACACACGTACACACACACACACACACACACACACACACACACACACACACACACACACACACACACACACACACACACACACACACACACACACACACACACACACACACACACACACACACACACACACACATATATATATATATATATATTGCATATTATATTATATTTGATTGATATTGTTATTTATTAATGATGTTATGATATATTTATACATTTATTATAGTCACAAGAATGATTCGATTTGTGAAAATAGTGTTACAGTACTCATTAGAGTTTGATTCTTCAAAAAGTGATTAGTGTGCTCTTGCAAAGAAGGTGTTGCTAATTGATTGAGTCATCATGGACGTTAAGTCAAGTTGGGTGGTCACACGCTTAAAATATGTAAATGGTATCACACCTCTTTATAGGTGGTGGATTCTCCACTAATGGATGTCTTAAGGGGGTTATTTTGATATCCTTGGAGTCTATTTTCGATGATTTCCCACCTTCAAAGAGATTTGTGTGGAGGTGGATTTAAGGCTAGGTCTTCTCAAGGAAATCCTTTTAGAGGTTGATGGAGTAATATAGAAATAGAAGATGAACTAAGAGTCGCTCAAAATATGTATAATGAAATCTCCACCTTCTAATGCAAACAATAGCATAATACACTTTACCTTAATCTCTTCTACATTGTTGCTTTGATTTCTTGAGCCACATTGAATGGATATAAAGTGTATGTCCGATAGATACAAGAACAACTACAATTTTATGTCTTTGTGGCTTTTGCATTATATTTAAATTTGAAGTTTTTATTAATGATCGATGACGTTTAATCAACAGTAAGGTATAAAGTGTTATAATTTTGGTGGTTATACAAGATCTAAAGACATTTAGCATCATAACATCATAACCATACAACCACACAAATGAACACATAGATTTATCCCGGGAAACCCTCATGGGGGAGAAAACCCAACAAAACTTCCTTGATATAGAATTCAACCAAGTACAGTGTAAGACCCTAAAAACAAGAATATAAGCTCTCTCTCTCTCTCTCTCTCTCTCTCTCTCTCTCTCTCCTTGATATAGAATTCAACCAAGTACAGTGTAAGACCCTAAAAACAAGAATATAAG
>LPNX011084295.1:166332-208753 GCA_001517045.1 Pseudotsuga menziesii
TAACTAGGTCAACCAAGTCCTCTAATGAGGGTCGACCCACCTAGGAAGACTCAAAATAACATTTATAAAATACTTTTGTGAGTATTATTCCCCCGACTTACAACTGAGTTTTTACCTCATGACTAATTAAATCAAGGACATCTCTAAACAGAGGAATAATATCTCCATGTTAAAGATAGAGCAACATCGAGAGCCATTCTCTGGGAGAATGGAGGACCTGGTCAGGGACTATGGATCAGTTAACTAGGGAAGAGTAAGACCCTATAAGGTACCCTAGGCCCCCCATTAGTCTCTTTGGGTTCTTGGTCTGGGACCAAGCAGGTTGATGCCATGGTAAAGTCCCTAGCATGTGGTTAGGGCCGCTCTATGTCTCTAGGGTATTCTGGTTTGGGACCAGACAGTTTGTTAGACACGAGGTCCAAGCAGATCCTGTAGGTTGAGACAGAGACTTCCTGGTCTGGGACCATGCAGATTCTTGGTCTGGGACCAAGCAGTTCCTGCAAGAGCACCCTTGGTCATTTAACTGGGTGAATCTTGGTCAAGTTGACCATGATTATGTCCTCTCTCCTATTCAATTATTTCTAGGTTATTTCTCAAGGGACTGGCCACCCCTTGATGATGTCATTAGAACCTAACCCTTAGGAGAAGTATTGAGGACCAAAGGATCGTACCATCTGGTTTGGATCTTCCCCTTATACAAAGATGATAAAATATATGAAACAATGTACCTTGAGGGAGAGAAAAGATTAAAGTCCTTGGTCTTATTGGTCCTATAGGTAAAAGGTAAATGTTTGTCCACCTTTATGGTTCACCTTGATCTTGTGGGTATGTGGGTTGTCTTATTTTGATCCCCTTGGTTAACTCATGGTCCTTTATCTTACTTGGTCCTAACACTTTTATTGTGTGTGTACCTTTGTTATGATGACTCTTACCTTATGGGTTTTTGGTACTCTAACCTAAGTTCTTTTTATTTTTGGTTGGACCATTTACTGTATGATTTTATTATAAAATCATTAAATATTTTACTTTATGGTTTTATTATAAAATCATTAAAATTTTACTGTATGGTTTTATTTTACCCATACTTACTAGACTCATAATTAGCAATAAATCGGCGAGGCAAAAGAGTGAATATTGTTAATTGGATCGGGAAAAAATTAGGAAATACAAAAAATTAAATATATACCTATATTTCGAGTTAAAAAAACAATTTTCATAAATATTCAAAATATCCATATCCATATATTGCAAGATATCAATAGATGTCCAAAATATATCAACTCATAAAAACTAAAATCGATTTTTTATACCCTAGTGTCGATAGTTAACTAAAATTGTTTTTTTAGGCCCTTGGTCGTGACTCATGACTCATATGTCGAGTCTATTTGATTCTTTGTTCTAAACTCCTACCTCTGTCTGTGGCCCTGAATCCTTCATGCCTGACATGCTGCTAAGTGTTGAGTAAAGTGTAAAAACTAAAACAATGACATTATGTCTTCCTTCGTCGTTGCTCTGTGTAGGAGTGTTTACGTCGCCCAAAAGTTCAAAACAACGATAGCATGGCTTTCAAATGGTGTTTTAAAGGCAGCTTCAATTCATGACAAGGGTAAATCGCGTTTCCAACTCAATTGCAGTTTATTCCAGTTCATCGCGTAAAATCGGGAAGCCTGAGTTCGACTTAGGACGAGTTGAATCGACTCGTTTAGCTACTGATTTGAGTCAAACTCGGAATAATCACGAGTCAACTCATGATTCCTATTACTATGATTTTACCATTGGACCATTCTTATTTTTACATCGTTGGACAACTTTATTGTTGGTTTATTTAGGACCTTTGGTACCTATCCTAAGTCAACCCAATGTATTTTAGGTTGTTCTTATAACACCCCTAACTCTTATAAAAGGGATAGGTTATCCTTCATTAATATCATCCATCGAATGGCATCTCACCAACCTAGGTTCGACTGCTGCTAGCGTGACTGACTTCATCATTCCATGAGACTTTTCCATCCACGTGATTCTTCCATTTGTGTGACTCTTCCACCCTAGTGGATTTATCTCTACTCTGTGTGACCATTTGGAGTGTGCAATGTGATCATTCTCTTGCAATGTATCAATGCTCCACATGACAATTTACAGCATGACTACCTCCCCACCCTCAACGCGAGTATTTCAGTGTGATTCGTGACTGATGTCTCTGCCTTAGTGTGACCACGTCTTTAACTTTGCATGACTATGTTCTTCCTTCGCAGTGTGACTATCACTGCTCAGCATGACTATACTCTCTTTCCAGCATGATTGGGATTCACTCTGCCTTCAACGGGGCTACATCTCCCTATCTAACATCACTGTGTGTCACTATGTCTCTATTGAGCTTGACCGTGTGCTTCTATTCCAAGCTTAACCGTGTGTCTCTGCTGAACTTGGCCGTGTGCTTATATGCCAAGCTTCTCTAAGGATTTCTCGAACTGGTGTGTGAAATTATGGCTGTGTAAAAGCATGATTGTGTGTCTCTGCACAATGTGACTGTATTCTTATCCAGCATGATTGTGTGTCCTTTATCAGTATGAATTTACTGGGTATGACTGTACTACGAAAGCCTGAATAATCGATTGAAGTTTCTTTTATGTTGACTAAGATTTTGAGGCCTATTTCTATCTGCCTTAACCCTCTCTCTCTCAAGGTACATTATTTGTTTACCCATATTGACTTGTCCCTTTGATGACAAGATGAAACCTAAAGTATTTGAGTATAAGGTTGATTCAAATAATTATTATGATTCTTTACTACTGATATCTCATGCACATTATTTATTATTATGTTATTGTATATGACATTTGATGAATCTCGATGACCAACTTTAACGCAGTGACCAATGGAGTGTTAAAGTTGAAAGAGATAAAAATTATGTGTGATTTTATTTCAAATTGATTGGAGCAGTACTATTTCGAATCTTGTTTTATATTTTTGTTCATGCATTAAAGTTTATTTCTTGTGTTAAAAACTATCCTAACCCTAAAACTTTGACATTACAAAGGAGGATACAATAAAAGTACAATAGAATATCTTTTGAAGTTACATTTCTTTCAACACTCCATCTTAACAAGGAAGGTATTCTACATCAACAACAACAACAACGACGATGACTACACAGCTGACTGGTGAATCTATATGTCATAGGAAATTTGAAACAATAACATCATAAGCATCATCTTCATCACAGAACATCATAATCCTGAAACATCATCATCACAAAACATCATCATCATATAACAACATCATCATGGAGCATGCGACATCGTCATCAACATCATGAATCATCCTCATCATCATAAAGCATCATCGTCCTCATCATGGGGCATCATCATCTGGGACATCATCAATATGTGAATATTGGAACATTGTCATCATCTAGAGCATCATTAGTATGTGAATACTATAGAAACATCAATATTTGAATACTAGAACATCATCATCATTTACAACATCGATATGTGAATACTGGAACAACATCACATGTAACATCATCAATATGTAAATACTGGAACAACGGCATCATTAGCATGTTAGTGCTAAAACAACATCATTAACAAATAAATGTTAGATCATCATTTGCATCATCAGCATAGAGATGATGGAACAACAACAACATCATCATCATCAACATAGAATGTCGAGACAACATCATCATCATCATCATATAAATGCTGGAGCAACATCATCATCATCAACATAGAAATGTTGGAGCAACATCATCATTAACATCATAGAAATGTTATCATTAGCACATAGTGTTGGGATCACATCATCATCATCAACACCGGGCATTGTCATCAACACAAAGTGTTGGGACCACATCATCATGCCCTTAGGACATATGAAGCAACATCTAGGTGGGTACTCTGATAGATCCATTGGGCATTTGTCTAACTTACTAACCCTTTTGGGCCAAACAATCCTAGCCAGACAAATGGATCTACTTGGGGACCAAACAATCCTTGTCTGGCTTACTAACCCTTTCAGGACAAACAAGCCTAGCGAGACATATTAATCCCTTAGGATCAAACATGCCTCATCTTGCTTACTAACCCTTTCGGGCCAAACAAGCCTAACCAGACATGCCCTACCTAGACTGAGCTACCACACCACTACAACGGGAATCCTACCACGTAATCATCATCATCATCATCACTCCCTCCTTCGAGGGAGGTACTTTTGTACAACACCAAGCTTGTCTTGAAAATTCAAACTTTACACAAGACATAGGCCTAGTCAATACATCAACAACTTGTTCTTCATCATTATTCTCTTGTACATCCGCAACTTCATTGTACATTTGCAACTGCATCATTCTTCTCTTATACATTCGCAACTACATCATTCTTCTCTTGTACATTCACGACTTCATCATTCTTCTCTTGTAGGTGATTGCATACGATCCTTCCTACATGTCAACTACAATTGCATGATTAGAAAATTTTCATAACATATTCATAATGACAAATTCTTATGCATAAAGATATATGTCATACAGTCATGCAACTATTTCAACTAACGCAACATTCATCCATATCCCGTATACATACGGTAACTTTCTAGATGCCTTCCATCTGTACTAGGACATTATTAAGAGCATGCACTACTCCCAACGTGTCAACAAAGAGGTTTCATTCTAGATAAGTAGCAATGGAATGTTGTACAACACCATAAGCCACTTACTCGTCACATGCATATTAATAGTAAATTATTCATCAATGCAAACACTCCAACATGCATAGTACACTTCTTAAACTTAGGAACATACCTATGTACACAACTAAACAACTAGAAAATTCAAATACTCGCCTTTGTTTGTTTGGTAGACTCCCTCGTGATCTTTGTCTCCTTGCATGAATTACTAGAGTCTCTGACAACGTACTCTAATTCATTGTTTGATTATGAGGACCTGAGCCTGTCTTGCTCGTGATCATAAATAATGAGCAAGTCTTCTACACCATAGATCACATGGAATTATCTATCGGTGTTGAATATATCTGTCCTACAAATGCATACCTTCTTATCCAATGTTAAAATGGATAAGAGCACGATCTTCGTCTTCATCGGTAGAATTCTTCTGGATCAAAGTACATATTCCTCATCACTTGAGGAATCTTCCCTTGCTTTCTTCTCAGCCAGTTCTTCATGAAGGAAGATCCTGCATCATTGATGTCATATAACAGTGCCATTAACTTTAGTAGCTTCAGATTCTTCTTCATTTTCTTCACACAACTCTGGTTGTCACAACACACACAAGTTGTCATCAAACAATCTTGAAAGTAGCTTCCAAAACCATTTTGCCTATCAACTTGCTAAATAAGTTTGAATATACTCTACCTTAGTTGTACTCAGTGTTATGTTCATCTGCTTCTTGCTTAACCAAGAAATCATGGCATACTCCAACTAGCAACTTGAAGTGCTCTTTTTGTTTGTAGCACTAATAGCCCAATCGAGGTTAGTCATATCCTTGCTGGTAGATCCTCTGATCTCTTTCATATCCGAGGCCATCCTCAATCGTATCCTTTAGGTGTCATATATGTCCTCGTGTTTGTTAAGTACATCAACGAACCAATCTTCTGCCTGTAGACTGTGACATCAACTATCTTTGAGGTAGGGTCACACACCAACTTCAAGTGTGATGCCTTTTGTGTATCCTAACATCTTGAATCTTATCAAAACGTTTACTGTATATTTTCCTTGGCCAAGGAAAATCTCCTCTGGACTTTGTGACACCTCTAATCTCAAGAATCATGTCGAGATTCTTGAACTCTTAGATTTACTATAGTCATTCCCTCTAAAGTGGAGCACCATCCTCCCTCTACATCTTGTAATTTCTACATCTAGACATTCTGTACTGAAGTGATAGGTAGCATCCTCTACTGCTTAATCTTATGCGTATCCATTTATGTCATCTAGCTCAAGATTACTGGATATCAAGATCCTCCATCTATAACTTATTTGTAAGTTCTTCTTGCACCCATCATTGAGCTTCTCATCCTCTCTAGGATTCCATCCTCAACCTCGTAGCAAAGGTTGATATTTCCATCACTCTAGGTGATCCTTGAGCTCCTCATGTAAAGCTATCCCATAGGTGCTTTATGAGCTTGTACAAATCCTTCTATGCATAGGTAGTTCTCTGCAGAGTCCCAAATCCTAGAGGTTGCTCGATCTGTTCATTCTACTTCGATTACACCAACTGTCTAGTGTAATATCCACCACTTAAGAGGTGTGTCTAGCCCCTAGGGTAATGTCTCTCCATGGTCAACTCCCTCTCTCCGAGATAAACCATGAACCTTGATTTGTATCTCTTGATGTTGCCACTTGCTATATGTTTGATCTTGTAGATCTTATTTGGAAGGCATTACAGTATTCCCTTTAGGTCTTGGAATCATATCCAAAAATCATTCTTCATGATTGAATGGTACTTCTGGATCATATAATCCTTCCATTCTTCCTCCTTGAGACATTCTTTCGCAAAGTGTCCTAACACAAGTGAAACATCTGAGCCGTGAGAGGTCCTTCTTCTGAAATCTTTTTATTCTTGCGAGAATGTTCATCCTTCTTGTTCTTTCTCTTCTTCGCGTGAATTGTTAGGGCTTGATTGTCATATTCATCCATCTCTTCTTCTTTTTCTTTCAATCGAGCTCCTTTGTACGTGCATTCCTCCATAAGTGAGCTTCCTTCTAGAACAAATCCCTTGAATAAAATATTCCCATGAACTTGGGAGACCATTCGAGATTGTCATCTCCACTTTCGCTTCTTCAACATTGTCTCCAATGGTTTCTAGTTTCTCCTTGATATGAGAGATCCTTGTGAAGTAAGATTGAATGATTTGCATCTTCACATCCTTGAGTTGACTTCTCAAGGTCATTTTCCTGTTGATGTTCTTTCTTTCGTACAAACTGGTCATTGCATCGAACAACTCCTTGGGATTCTTCAAGGATGCTACATGTGAGATCTAATGGAGATGGAAATAATCCTCTTGGCTTTCTCTAGGTCCTTCTTGTGCTTTGATTTGTCTTCATCTCCCTCTAGATCTGCAACTTCTTCTTTGACATAGTTCTCCAAGTCATGCTTCTTCAAGTATGAGAATGACTCTGTAATTCCATGCTCGAAAGTTCTCAGCTCCTTCAAGCTTGTCCTCAAGCTTGGTACTATTTGTCATCATGAAAAAATTGAGAACCTCAAATGGAACCAGAGAGTATAGAACTTACCTATGATATTGCTTCAACTTGATGCTTGCTTGAAAGCTTTTCTAGAAGACTGCTTCTGGTGGACCTAGGGTTTGATAGAGAAACCCTAATTTTTCAACTTAGGAAACTTTCAAATTTGATTAGATAGAAATATGCGCCTCCTCAAGGTGAGCTGAGCAACATACTCATTTTCCTAAAAATGTGGAAAGAGCTGCAAAATATCTAATGCCCTAGTTTTCCCAACAATAATGTTAGGTTAAAAATTAGAAATAAACGGAATGAGAAACTTCTTCCATATAAAGATGTGCCCTCCTAGGGTGAGTTTGATGGTATTCCCTTTTCAACTGATCAATGGAGGGAAGTGATTCAAACATGAAGCCCTAGTTTCTCCAATTCCGTCTACAAAATTGTTTGATCTTAATTTTGTTGTAACTCTGAAATTCGTGCTCCTCAAGGTCTGAAACTTAATCTTGAGATATCCTGATCTGTCTTCTTTCCAACCCCATAGGTTATAGCAGTATTGGATTCTCCATGTGGAACTTATGTTAAGTTTTCCAAGGTGACCTGCTTGAGGACTCGTTTAGTATAAAGAACTTGGACGAACTACCACGTGTCACTGTTTCAAATCCGGGGTCTGAAATTCGCACCACAAAATTTACAGTTCGTGCCCTGTCTGTAACATCTTGTGAAATTTGATTTTGACCTTCTGTTGTACAGGAATAAACACCTTATAACCGAAGGTCTGGGGTTACCAACATACTCATGAAACTTGTAGGCAATTGACTCTAGAGTGCAGTAAAGGAAATAGGAGGATAGAAAAGACTCACCCGATACACGATGGTTGATCCTAGCTTGTCCTCTTCCGCTCTGCTTCTCCTCCAAAGCCTTCAGGGATGCTTCTCCTTCACCTGTCAAAAGTCAATCCTCCAAATACAAGATGATACATATATATAAACAGGTTAGATAAATCATATACATAGTGCTGAAACATAAATATTTATCAAACCACAATATATGAGAGACATTCAAGACACATATGGAAGAAGGATTCTCTTTATTAACAATAATGAAAGAGTTCAGATTACAACCCAACGCCTGAGACAAGGACTCCTCTACAACCAAAGGATTATGAGTTCCACTGCTCCAAAGACTTCTACATAAACTCCACTAGCATAACTTTGCTCTCCAAATGTATGTCATTAACACCCTCCCCAAGGCCTGTATTTGTACTTGGTGAAATAAGGCAATTTCGAAGGTTGAGGAGGTTGAGACAGTTAAGGTGATTAAGGTTAAGTGCTTAACTAATCTCAAGTAATCGCGAGTTTTTATTTTAAATGTCAAAGGAAGGTGTACGCGGGTATCAATACTGGCAACTCGCGTATGACACGCGAGTTGCTCTAAGGGTAACCTGCGTACAAATCTGTACGCGAGATGCAATAACCGACACTCACGTACAACACGCGAGTTGCATATAAGAAGAGTCGCATACAAGACTTAACATATTTAAAAGGTAAAAATAACCAACTGGATGGATGATAAATGTAGTTCATAATAATCCCATCTATAGTGTTTTGGGCAACCCTCAATCCATGAATGTCCTTTTGTGTGCCAACATAGCGAATGTCGGCACTTGGATGGAGAGGTGCCATTTAGGTGGATAACAGATGCCCCCTAATGTGTAAGGTCAGAGGGAAACGATGGCCGAAATACATTATAATCTTTATCTTTGGAGAACTCAGAAATCCAATGGAGCAGAGAGAGTACCTGAAACAAATACATAATAATGTCATATACAAAGTTAGAGGACTCGTTTAGTATAAAGAACTTGGACGGATTGCCATGTGTCACTGTTTCAAATCCGGGGTCTAAAATTCGTACCACAAAAATTATAGTTCGTGCCCTATCTGTAACATCTTGCGAAATTTTATTTGGACCTTCCTAGCGTGAGATATAGCAATTCTCCCTAGGTCACTTATTTAAGACTGAATTCTAGAAGAGGTTGGAACCCTGATTTGGAGGAATCGTATCTCCTAAAGTATAGCGAATCTCAGGCTAAAACTCGCACAAAAGGTACAATAATATGTCATCTTCGGCATGTCCAAGTTTTAGTTCGCAATCCTTCTCCAAACTTGAGTTATAGTGAAAATACCAAGAATACTAGATTTTTTCTTCTAGGGTTTTCAAGCATAAAACCCTAATCTCCAGTAGCTACAATTGTAACAGTATTTCAACTACGCAGTTCCTTCTTTCCTGGTGGGATACCATGTTAGAATTTGGATGGTTATGGAAGATCTAAAGACATTTAGCATCATAACATAATAACCATAAGTAAAGGATCATTGAAAGAAAGACCAACACAACCACACAAATGAACACACAGATTTATCTTGGGAAACCCTCAGGTGGGAGAAAACCCAACAAACCTTTCTCGATATAGAATTCAACCAAGTATAGTGTAATAACCCAAGAACAAGAATATAAGCTCCCTTTCCGCAGTAGACTACCTCCTTCTCTCTCTCTTGCACAATGCTTGAGTGAGAAGTGTGTACAAATGAGGGAGGCGCCTCACCTATTTATATTCATCAGGTGAGTGACTCAATTACCTAACTAGGTCGGCCAGGTTCTCTAATTAGGACCAACCTACCTAGGAAGACTCAAAATAACATTTATAAAATACTTTTGTGGGTATTATTGCCCCAACTTACAACAAAGGTTTTACCTCATGACTTTTACATGACCAATTACATCAAGGACATCTCTGAACGGAGGAATAACATATCCGAAGGAGGAATACAATAAAAGTACAATAAAAATATTCCGAAGTTACATTTCTTTCAACAGAAACTGAGAATTTTGTTAATCACTTATGTTCATGCTTAGGTTGTTTAATGACTCATTTTAAAATGGTTGATTGGTTGCAAGTTGAGTATGTTTACTTGCTTGGTTGACCTTTCTCTCTACGCAACAAAATATAAAAAACCTTAAATAAACAATGTATCGTAACACCTTTTTTCAATCAAAAGTTCAACCTACAATTGGCGTTGGTTGAAGTTTTCTTGGGAGTTATCAATTACTTCTCGACTGCCACTTAGGGGTCATACCATTCAATGGATACAAGGTCCTCTTGCTCATTGAGACTTGGCAACCTTGGAGAATACCTTTTTCACTTACACTCTTAAAATGCTCATTTTAAAATATATTGAATACTAGATATGCTAAAACTCGTCCATTATAATTAAAAATATGTAAAAGTATCCAATTTCATTTTTTAATGTTTTATCCTTCCTATTATAAATAAATTTGATTAAACTTATAGTTTTATTTAATTGGAAGGAATTTCTATTATAAATACCTAAATTACTAAAATTTAAAAGAAATAAATAAAGAAATATTTTATTGTTCCAATTATTAAATCACTAAAAAGGAAGTTTACTTGGCTCTGCACGCCACACCTTTGAGTGTGGCAGAGTAGGGCAACATCATCACCTCTGCGTACACTACATTTATAGAAGATTACCTATTCAAGAGTGTGTAAGACCAGACACTGGTTCAGAGCATTAGTACCAAGGTTGAATATCTTTAGAGTTCTAAGCACAAGGTAAGTTATTGCATAGATCTAGAGCAACACCTTTAATCCATGAAATAAGAAGAGCTGGAATGTACCAACCATCAACACGTTTGTAATAAGGAGAAATACCTTGCCATTGAAGTTATTAGAACATTCGTTCTTTTGAGAACAAGGAGAAGAGGACAACACTTATCCCAACCAACTATTGTAGTAAGTAGTTAAAAGTGTAATTGACATAGCACCAACCATCAACATGTTTATAATAAGAAAGAGAAATACCTTACGAGTGAGTGGGGTATTATAAAACTCTTATTTGTTTGAGAACAAAGAGAGAAGGAGAACGCTTATCCCAACCAATCATTGTAGAAAGTAGTTGAAAGAGTAATTGACATAGTACCATAGAGATAATCCCTCTACCCATGTAGAAAGCTTTGACACATAAGTAAACATAACACTAAAGAGGTAATCACAAGTAGACATAACACCAAAAAGAGGTAATCACAAAATTAGAAATAGCACCAAAGAGGTAATCATTGTGTATGTAGAAGAGTTTAGATGGTCTTTAAAAGAGCCCCACATAATACAAATTAATTAAAAATAGAAGTGCAAGTGATTAATTGAGGTTGGGTTTCCATGGAAAACAATGTTCTCTTATGCATGGTGTTCAAAATAAGGAAAACAGAGCACATTAAGAAAGAAATATAAATAAACAACATAAATAAAAAGATCATGATTTCATATTGATGAATTGTGTTTGTCATACACTGAACTATTAAAAATCAACATTGTGGTAGTTATTTCGAAAGGGGCTTTTTATCACTCTCACTCATTGATTTGTGATGCTTTACAAAAACACAAGACATTGAATAGTCATCTACTTGGAAAATTATGTTTTTTTAAAATATATGATTGTATACTATATTTGTTTGATATTGTTATTTATTAATGATGTTATTATATATTTATTATAATCACACGAATGAGCCAGTGAAAGCAAGGTAGTGTTATAGTGCTCACCAATGTTTGATTTCTCAAAAAGTGATTAGCGTGCTCTTGTAAGGAAGGTGTTGCCATGGACGTTAAGTCATGTTGGGTGGTCACACACTAAAAAGTGTGTGAATGGTGTAACACCACTTGATAGTCGGTGGATACTCAAAGGATTTATTTTGATCTCCTTGGAGTCTATTTTTTACCATTTCCACCTTCGAAGAGATTTGTGAGGAGGTGGATTTAACGCTAGGTATTCTCGAGGAAATCCTTTTAGAGGTCGATGGAGTGATATGGAAATAGAAGATGAGCTAAGAGTCACCCAAGACATGCATATTGGAAACTCCACCTTCTAATGCCAACAATAGCATAATACACACCACCTTAATCTCTGCTACATTGTTGCTTTGATTTTCACGAGCCACGTTCAATGGATAAATAGTGTATGTGTGATAGATACAAGAATAACTACAACTATATGTCTACGAGGCATTTACATTGTATTTAAATTTGACGTAGTTTTTTTTTTATAACAAAAACGGGTAGTTTTATTGAAATAGGAAAAATAGGTTTATTTTGGTAGAAACCAATCAACCTGGTTACAAATACAAGAGAAAATGCTATATTACAACTGTACAGCAATAGAGACGCCCAATCAGTCTCCTTTACTTAGAAATTATGGAATAGGGTAAAAATAGCTGGGTTCCCCATTAATACTGAGAAAACCTTGAGGAAGATGACAAGCTTGATTTGCCAAGCCATCTGCAGAAGTATTTAATCCCCAAAGGATATGATAGAATCAGCCTTATCAAAAGCTTTTAAAATTCTCTTAATTCTCTGCATAGTTACAATCAAAGCAAAAAAATTTAAACTATCAGAGGAATTTAAAGCTTTGATCAATATTTCAGAATCACTGAAAATTTGGATAGACTTATATCCTTTGTTCTTAGCCAACTGACTTACCGGAAGTCCACCTGATTATTAGTCATAATGTCGAGCCCCCAACTAAACCTGATAGAAGGCAAACCATCTGGAGAGATAACAAGACCACCGGCGCCAGAAACCCTGGGATTACCTTTCGAAGCTCCATAAAAAAAAACTGTAGGTGAAGATGAACTCGACCAGAAAGAGTTGAAAGCACCAATATCACCCCAGAACCTCCACGGTGGGGGCAAAACAGGCTTCAAATTAATATTCCCCACAACATTTGAAGAAGAACCCAAACAAATCGAATATGGCAAATAAGCTGCAGAGTGACCAATTATTTCTGCTAACCATGATAACGTTTTCATGACAACTAGCTAAAGTTTCGACCTCTGATCGCTGAAGAGGCAATTATTCCTTGCAATCCACAAAGACCACAACAAAAATTTCGGAATTGAGTGCAAGTATTTATGCAAGACTGCATCATTAAGTTTTGGAGGTCGCCGGTCATGCCAGACTGAGTAGAATTGCTTAATAGTATTTTGAATTGGGCAGGTAAGTTTAATAAATTGAAGAACCAAATACCAAGCTTGTCTAGCAAATTCACAACTCACCAATAGATGATCGGCTGTTTTAGTAGCTACCTGGAAAAAGCAACATCTGAAAGGCCCATTGAATCCACGCTTTTGAAGATTGTCACCAGTCAAAATTTTATTTTTTAACAACAACCAAACAAAAAAATTAACCTTTGGGAAGCAGGAATTCCATACTGATTTCCAAATCGCAGGAGGAAAGGAGGATTTGTGAACTGCAAGAAGAGACTGAAACATAGATTCAGCTATGTAAAACCCATCAGCGCCCCATCCCCACCGATCTTTGAATGTGAAATGAATTGGAGCGAGGCCCGTTAGAAGGGTAGACATATCCGATTTCTGGGAGAAAAAATGGGCAGGAAGGTCTGGGAAGTTCCATCCAGACCAATTGCCTTCAAAATCCCCCTTACAGATATCAGCAAGGCGGATTAGACCTTTATTCTTGAACCAAATCATTAATTCATGTAATTGAGGAACAAAGGAACAAGGTGGAGTGCCAGAGATGGAGTTCTCCCAAAGAAGGGTCTTCATCCCGTTAACAGGGATTTTATACAAATTTTGTTTGAAAAACCCAAAACATTTCCTACAAGAATTCCATATAACAGAGCCAGAAGGAGTATTTTCAGAAAAGATATTTCGTAAAGAACCACCGTGTAAATACTTCATCCTAAAGATTTTACTTATAGGGTGCTTGGGATCATCAAAATGTTGTTAAACAAGCTTACCTACCATTGCCAAATTAGCAAGACCAGGATCACGAATTTGAAGACCTCCATCTGAAGAGGGGCACTTGAGAACCTCCCATCTCACCAAATGCATCTTTTTTTGGCCACCTTTCCCTCCATTCCATAAAAAATCTCTCATAAGTTTAGATAGCTGAGCAGAGATAACTTTTGGAGCAAGAAGCAGAGTTGATTGAAAAACGGGGAGCTCTGAAAGAACTGATTTGATCAAGATTAGTTTCCCAACTTTAGAAATCCACTGACCCCCCCACGAGGCTATTTAAGCCTTAAAATTGGCCAACACTTCAATCCACAGAGAAGGAGGAGCCGAACCAAGAGTTAAGGGGTGACCTAAATACTTGATTTTTTCCCACTTGACATATCTAGGAAAGCCAAAGAGATCTGAAATCCAGAGTAGAGCAAGCTGATCTATATTCCAGCCGTATACAACACTTTTGTTTTTATTTATCAAAGCACCTGAACTTAAACAAAAATTGTTGAGAATATCTTTAAAGGCTCAAGCAATTGACATAGAGGCCCCTCCCAAGAGAAGAGAATCGTCCGCAAAAAGGCCATGGTCGACTGGATCAATACCCCTGGCAATCTTGATGCCCGGGATATATCCAGCTTCCTTTTTAGCTAATAATTTTTTGCTAAGGGTTTCATCCATCAAAATGTACAGGAAGGGGGACAACGGACAACCTTTATGAAGGCCTCAGGTGGCTTTAAAGAAATTAGTGGTTCTACTATTTACTAAAGGGGCGATCTAAGGCTTATCAGTACATGCTTTAATCAAGGAAAAAAATTCTGGACATAAGCCAAAAGAAAGCAAGACTTCATATAGGAAAGGGAGCTTAACTCGATCGAAAGCATTTTTCATATCCAGCTTTATTATCATGCCTTTCTCTTTCTGAAAGAAACTAGAGTGCAAAGCTTCTTGAACTTGTATGACGTTATCCACTATATGTCTACCTTTTACAAAACCCCCTTGAAGAGGAGAGATCAGCTTGTCGAGCAATGGCTTTAGTCTGTTTGCTAAAAGTTTGGCTATTATCTTATAAGAAGCATTACACAGAGAAATTGGTCTGAACCTATCATAAGAAGAAGGGTTGACTTCTTTAGGGACGAGGGCAAGAAAAGTAGAGTTCGTGCACCCACCCATTTTAGCTTTTTTTTGAAAGGCATTGATCATTCTCAGCAAGTCAAACTTGATTATAGGCCAACAAACTTTATTAAAATGAATCGAAAACCATCCGGCGCAGGAGCTTTGTCTGACTCCATGGCCCAAATAACTTCAACAATTTCTTGCTCAGAGAAAGGCTTCATTAAATCAAAGTTTTCCTCAATGCTGACCAGAGAAGGAACATTTAGCAGAAAGTCAGAAGACACTTCCTCATAGGAACAACCATCATCTTTAAATAACATTTGAAAATGCCTACTAGTTGATTGCTAAAGAAGATCTCGGCCTTTAATGATGACCCCTTCATCGTCAATGATTTCTGGAAAGCCTAGCCTTGCATTGACGGTGAAAAAAAGAAGAGTTCTTATCCCCAGCCTTCAGCCAAAGACTTCTTGACTTCAATCTAAGATGCTCCTCCTCTTGCCTAAAAGAAATATTAGTTTTAAGTTGGGCAATCTGGTGAAGGGCGATATGAGTGGAGGTTACTTCTCTATTTTCCAAATCAACTTGCAAAATAGAGAGCTCTGCTACTCTATCCTTCCTGGTACTCAATGGAGTTAGAAAGGGCAGTTTTATCCAATTCTTCAAAGCACACTTAGTCTGTTTCAGTTTTTGTTCCCAGACAAAACTAGGAGATCCAACCACAAAATTGGACCACACCTGAAAGATAGTATTCATAAACCCTTCACGTTCTATCCAAAGAGGACTAAACCTGAAAGGAATTGGGCCAAGCTCATCTTCAATTTCAAATTGCAGAGTAATCGAATGACGATCTGACACTAGCTTGGGGAGGATTTTAGTTGAAATCATCCACTTACTATCCAACAAGGGACCATGAACTAAAAACTGGTATAACCTGGCAAATATACTCGCGGCCCCCACTCGCTGGTTTGACCACGTGAACTGGACAACCTTAGGTTTTAAATCAACCAAATCCCAATCTTGAATCATTTTTTCCACAACATCTTGCATGAAATCTTTACCACGCACTCCTCCTTTCTTCTCACTCGGAGCTCCTTTCTTCTCACTTGGAGCTAAATTCAAATTGAGATCGCCTGCGATAATAATGTTTGCTGGAGAATGGAGCTCAAGGAAATCGAAAATAGATTGCCAGCAATCTTTTTTTTCCCCATAATTAACAGGAACGTATAGATTGGAAAGGGCAAAAGTTATCATACTGTTATTATGAAAAAGTTCTGAAAAGATCCAATGCTGAGTGACATACTCATTTATAAGCTGAAAATTATCTTTGCACCATAATGTGGCAAGCCCCCCACGTGAACTTCTAGCGTTGACCGCCTTACCAGAAGTCATATTCCACTTGTTTTTGGTAAAGAGAAGGAGAGCGTCCTCCTCAATTTTAGTCTCTTGGAGCAATAAGAGATCAGAAGGAGCCAATTTCATTAAATTTTTAATAGCTTCAGCTTTGCTAGAGTGCTCCAATCCCCTATAGTTCCAAGAGGTTAAAAGCATTACTTACCCAATGAAGAGGGAGTAATTACTCCCTTAGGAGGCCTGTTTCTTTTATTTCTCCCATAAGACATTTCAATTGTTGCCTGACTGCCTTGAGTCTTGAGCCTTTCAGTGTCTTCTTCCCTTAACTCCTTTTTAGACTTCCTACCAACTATTTTTTTTGCTCAAAGGAATAATCTTCTGAAGAGTCAAGACTAACATCATTTTTCTTCTGGGCAATTTCAGCATAAGAAGGAGGAGAGCAAGTATCAATAGGAGAAGAGGGAAGGGAACCACCTTCCAGGGAAAGAGCATCAAAGGAAGGACCAGATAAATCCTTAAGAACATAAATATCTTCTAAGACAGGCTCTATCACTTCCATATTACTCAATTCACCTTCTTCAAGGATAATTTTAGAGGAATTTAGGACAACAAAAGGATTATGATCAACTTTGGGGATATCAGCAGGCTGGGAATTAGAAGCTGTCCCAGCCACATAATCACTAATTACTGATTTTCCTTTCATTTTAAATCCCTGCATTGATTTTCCTGTTTTTTGGACTTGAGTCCATTGTTCTTCTTTCTCTTTAGCATTAACCGCTTCAGATTTTTTTTTTGCAATTTCTAGCAAAATGGCCATAGTCGTGGCAAAATCTACATTTAAACGGAATTTGCTCATAGTCCAACTCCTGGGTGTAAGATCAGTCTGCGTATTGCTTAAGGCAGACCAATCTCCAGATCCACTTCTACACAAATCCTAGCACATCAAAATTGATCTTTTCTTTCAGCCTAGTCTATGTATCTGCCGAGCTTATTCCCAATAATTACCAAAGATTCAGTATTCCAACAATGCAAGGGAAGGAAGGGTAATCTTACCCATACAGGAACTGCAGACGGGACGTCCTGGGAAGGGTCGAAATCGGGAGTCCACTTATTCATATAAAGACCTTGAGGACCCATGAAGTATGGACCATTCTGAAAAATAAGATCTCTATCCTCAGCTGATTCAAAGACAAACACGAAGAAACCTCTTCCAACAAAATGGCTACGAATATCCTATAAGACAAGAGGCTTCCAATTCCTCTGCACCCATCCTTCAATTGCCTTGGGGGAGGGCCAAAGGCCAGTGAATTGACTAATGAGCCCCCTCTCAGCAAGATTTAACGCAGATCGGCAAGTCCTTTCAGCAGGAAGCTCAACCGAAGGAATGCCAACCTTCTTTACAAACTTATTAGATGCCCCCCCCTTTCTCTTACCGCTAGAAGCAATCAGCCTTTTGAAAGCTTCCAGATCGGGAGGGAGAGAGAGCGGAGGAATCCCTCCAGAATACATTTGGACCAGAGAACTAGGAAAATCATAGAAACTACAAAACTCCCATAGAAAAGCTCAGACCAATCCTCCTTCTACAGCCAAACACCAAACCAATTCAAAGCTGAAAAACCTTTGACAACTCCACACAACAGGCAATCCACGCAAGCACAAGAGACATCTCAATTGAAAACCTCCAACTAGGGGAAGGATCTTACATAATCAACAGGCTCGATATCACCAGATAAGAGCACAAGGCCCACCCAAGCTAGAGCCAACAACGATCAGCTTCAGAGCACAAATTCCTTTCAACGAGCCAGAAAAATCCCTCGAGCTACCAAGGCTGGACGAGGACACCTGCAAAAATTAACAAATCCTGGCCAATTTAACGCCAAAGATCAACGATCAAGAGCAAGAATCCTTCCAACTGCAGAGGTGAATCGACAACCACAGGATGAATTACTTCAAAACCTCAAACATCTGCAGGATCAAGATCTCCAAGATCCTGAACAGAGCTTGAACGACCTCCCAAAGCAAACCAGGGTAGAAGCAGTTTGAAACTTCTTGGAGCACGATTTTTTTTTTGAAGTAGTTTTAGAAAATGATCAATGACCTTTAATTAACACTAAGGTAGAAAGTCGACTATAAAAAGTGTGAATTTTGTTCATCACTTACGATTATGCTTAGATTGTTTAATGACTCGTTTTAAAATGGTTAATTGGTTGTGAGTTAAGCATGTTTACTTGCTTGGTTGGCCTTTCTCTCTATGAGACAAAATATAAAACCTTAAATAAACAATGTATCATAACACTTTTTTCCAATCAAAAGTTCAACCTACACATTGCCTTTGCTCTAAATTTTCCTAGGAGTTATCAATTACCTCTCAAATGCAACTTCAAAGTCATTCAGAATATCATTAAGACTTATCAAACCTTGTTACACTCTTAAAATGCTCATTTTAAAATAAGACTCAAACTTGCATCCCCCTTACATCTACCCATTATAATTTACCATATGTAATAAGTATCAAATTCATTTCTAAAATATTTTTGTTCTTAGTATAAAATATATTTTATTAAATATATAGTTTTATTTAATTGAAGGGAATTTCGATTATAATACCCAAATTACCAAAATAAAAAATTTAAATTTTTTGGGTCCAATTTATTAAATCACTGAAAAAGAACATTACTTGGCTCTCCACTGGAGAACAGGGCACCTTCAATTTCAAAAGGAAAAACTTGGAAGCAAGGCGAACAATGGGAAAGAGGAGGAGGATTCTAGCTGCTAGAGCAGCCTCAAAAACAGTGGAATCAACCTCAGAGCAACGCAAGAAGCCGAATCCAAAAAGAAAAGACTTGGGTCGAGGACAAAAACTGGGAAAGAGGAAGAGGAGAGCAGCAGCAGCTAGAACAGACCCAGAAACAGAAGATTTAGCCTCACGGCATCTCAAGAAGCTAAAAACATCACAATATCAGCTCGCAGAGAGTCCAGGCGGCGAATTGAGAGCCAACAGCGGGCTCAGCAACCCGCTAGCAAATGCAGACCAGAATCTGGAAACCCCCTTGTCCCTGGAGAATGTGGAGAAGAAGAGAAAGAAAAGCAAGAAGAAGCGGAAAACATCACACTCTCAGCTCGCAGAGAGTCCTGGCGGTGAATCTAAAGCCAACATTGGGCTCAACAGTCAGCTTGCAAATGAAAATCTGAAACTGGAACCTCCCTTGCCTGTTGAGAATGTGGAGAAAAAGATAAACAAAAGCAGGATTACGAAAAATTCAGTCAATAGGTAGAATTCTGAAATCTATATGTATACCCATTATTGGATTTAATTCAGGTTTGCAGATTTGTTTTCTCAAATTTTTTAATAAACATGGCCCTTTTATTTTTGAGGTGGTAAATTTCTATATATATTGAATATTCATGCGGGTACTCGTATTTCAGGATTACTCTTAATAGGGTTCAGATTTTTCTGGTACTTAGCCTCTCAATCTTTGTAAAAATGTTCAAGTATTGATGTGATTCTGTGCAGGGAAATATTCAAGCAGCAGTTGAAAAAGGGAGCGCTTATTTATTTCAAAGGAGGTCTTCTCGATGAATTGCTTGAAAAGGTGTCAAGGTATGCTTTAGTTTAGGTTTTCTTGTTCGGCTTGGTTTAGGGGTTAGGGTTTCTTGTGGCGTTTTTTAATTATTTTATTTCATTTTAATATAATTGGGTTTTCTAGTGGATGGCCATGGTTGATGCTTATAACATAGTTGCCATATTCCCGTGTATGAATAGCAATATTCCCGTGTTTGACTAACAAGCTACGCTGAAATACTCGGCGAAGCCACTGTAAGAGTTGGACTCGAATTCGGCATAAACCCCATAAAAAAACCCCGGCAGCAGAAATGGTTCAAAATAAAGGTTTTTCTTTTCCTTTTGGGATTTATGTTTGATGTAGGCGAGTTTTTCTTTATGCCCGCGATTTGGACTTGCCGGGCAATGAATAATCTGCAATTGACCCTGACCCACGAGTACCTGCAAGTCTGACCCGCTGCTGTCGAGTTCGGTTGGTGTTGGCAAAGGGGTTAGACTCTATACTGAATTAACTGAACTTGACAGCCAGATCAAGCAGAGTTTGACTGTGGAGTACTCGGGTGAAGACGATTTTTTCAACTATGCTCGAGAATACTTACGAGTATGACAAGTATGGCCTTGGGACGATCACATGGTTCAATGCTTGACTAGTTCGCATTGAGTGAAAAGTAGCTGGTCAACACAGGCGCCATTCTCACAAGTATTGGGAAGTACCCAAGCATGCAGAGTATCCAAGTCAAGACTCACCATAGTCGTCCATAATTTTAACTAGAGTGAAATTATTTTTATGCAGTATTTTACGTGGATATGTATGCCAAATGAGAGTGTCTCAACTAGCATGAGCTAAACACAGGTATGGTAACTATGGCATATAGGTGCCTTAGGATCCCTATGGAATGTTGTAGAAGAAGTAGTTATCAATAAACTTTAATCACGTAAGGAAGGATGAAGCATTGTATGGGCTATTATATCCAATTTTGACATTGTCTTGGCCTATTTCTAATATTGGTTATTATTTTTTTTGTATGCTATTTCATATTGTCATTCTCATATTATGGGTACACTATTCTTATTGAGATGTTGGGTATTATAGGATTCAATTTTCTCACAAATGCACAACAAGCATCAATTCTGCCCAGATTGCATAAACAATTGACATAAGAGGACACGCACATATAGAAAATTATTCCTCTTTGTCTCGGTTTCCGACTCTGTTAACTGATCACGTTATCCTTATAATGACAATAAAGCATGGCGTTTCAACTTAGTAAAACTAAAGGTATGCATATATTGATTTGTTACTAAAGCTTAACTTGAATTTGAGAGAGGAAATCATCCACTTACCTCCTACGGTGCCTAACTAGGCATTTAGTTAATAAGCCTGCTTTTTAGCATACAATATATGTATAGGTATTGGTTGTTGTGTATGAGGTTTGCATAGCTTGAATTTGAAGACAGGCATTGATTCTCATTTCCCTTTATAATACTGAGTAGAAGGTGCAATTAGTAGATTTTATTGTTACAATTGTGATGTCTTACAAGATCATGTTTGTGGACCAAGGCTTGTATATATAGAATAAGAAGGCATTATGAAGTAAATGCTCATATTATTTTTCAGATTATACATTGGAAGCGAGTGGTTCCTTTTCGTGTTGTTTAAGCGAATGGTTTCTTTTTTATTGTAGGCCATTGTTTGTCTCATATACTATTTGCATAGGTCCCATTGCATGGCAGTTAGGTCAGCTAGGAAGATTATTGCTCACAAGTTGCTTGTTTTTCATCTCATAATGACCATCCTTGGAACGACTCACCCACAAGCATTGTTGATATGTGATGGTTTTCATGCTTCCTTCAAACTATAGGACTCTTTTTAAACTATCTATACCCTAGAGATTATGATTTGATGCCTCCTTTAATCTGCTTTGTAGATGGCATTTAGTGTGAGTCCATTAATATCACATGGATTGGATTGCTTCTCTCAAGTCCATCATTGTAAAACTAGTCTTCTATGCTAACAATTCAATATTTGGCTTGTAGTTTTTCTTCTTGTCCACCTTTGATGACAGTTGTCACATGACTTGTGATCTTAGAGGTTCTACACACCAATGTTGGATGAATGATAACATCATACGCAAAGGAGCAACATGTTTGTAACTTTGTAGCTTTCCAAAGTTGGAGATTAAGGTGCACTTTTATCATTTAATGCTCTATTATTTATGAGCTTTGAGTCAAGTATCATGACTTCCTCAAACTAAGTTATAGCTTATATTCTTTAGAATCTAGATATATGTCATTCAAATGTGTGTAACTACTATGAATCTACTAATAATGTTCACCAATACATGCGAGAAGAATGCAATACAATAGATATCCTTAAACAAAAGGACAATTAAATATATAAACAATATCTTGTTGAAGAGGGGCACTCTCTTAGATACAATGCCAAAACGACACTTCATAATGACATTGGAGAGAATACCTCTTCTTATCTATAGGCAGAAATTTACTAGCATATTCCCAACTACTACGAGTGGAGTATTCAAAGCCAGGTCAGATAACAAGTGGTCCATCCTCTTTCTACAACATATGCCCTCGAAGCTTGCGCAAGTTTGGGTAGTTTTGTATAAACTTCTCATTCTCCCAGGTGGTGTTTTATGATGGTAGTTTCTTCCAGTCTATGGGATATTAAATGATTGGCTTGGACTAAAGATATTTGATACATGCATCAAGAATGGCTTTGTCTCAAGTTGCAACTGTCTATCTAATTCAAGTAGCTCAATTTTCATAGTAATAGTTTCTCTAACTGCCTTTAAGTAAGAAACATGGAACACATTATGTATTTTGGATGTCTTGGGTAGCTTAGTGTTATCGGGCAAACTAGCAGGGTAGCCCAGCAAGCACATGCACAAACTTGTGACCCAATGTCACCTCGATGACAAATCCTTAACTTCTTAGGAGTGTTGTAACCTTCGAGGGGAGAGCCCTTTAGATACTCTGCAAGACACTTGGACAAAAAGACTATATTCTATATACAATGATATTAGTGATTGGTGCCTTAAATCAATTAACTTGAGAATGATGAGGACATACTATATAAGATATGAACGTGGTAGATGCAACAAGTATATTAGTTCCATTAAAAAACGTTTGTTCAAATAACATCCATCTTGAACATGTAACCATTCAATTTAGTGTGTATACCGTGTTGAAGTTTTAGGGCTAGAGGAGTTTTTAACATAAGAAACAAACTTGAATGCATAAACAAAAATATAAGACAAGATTCAGACCAATACTGCTCAAATCAAGTTAAACTGCAATTAGAATTAAATGCAATTTTCATCTCTTTCAACTTTACGCTCCATTAGTCACTGTGTTAAAGTTGGTCCTCGAGATTCATCAAATGCCATGTACAGTAACAACATCATAAAATAATGTACAAGAGATATCAACAGTAAAGAATCATAACCATTAGTTGGATGAGCCTTATACTCAGATGCATTAGGTTGATCTTCTCACCAAAGGGACAAGTCAAGTGGGTAAACAATTGTCTTACTTTGAGAGAGAGCTTAAGAGGTAAGCAGTAACATACTGACCTAGACTTCTTAGTCAACAAGTGCAGTCATACTTAGAACAGTCATGCTGACAAAGGACACACAGTCATGCTGAGTAAGGATGCAGTCACATTGAGCAGAGACACACAGTCATGCTTGTGGAAGACACATGGTCATGCTGGGAAACCCACAGTCCACACTTGAAAGACAAACTCATGGTCACGTTGGGGAAAAACCCACAGTCCACACTTGAAAAACAAACTCATGGTCATGCGGGGGGAAAACCCACAGTCCATAGTTGACAAGAGACTCACGATCACATTGGGGAAAAGCCACGGTCCACACTTGAAAATAAATTCACGGTCACACTGCAAAACAACAGAAGATCACATTGCAGAGAGAGGTGACCATGCTAGGGCAGAGGGAACCCGGTCCAGTCACATGCAGAGCAAGTAGCCACGGGATAACCCAGTCACGCAGGCAGAGGGCAGAGGTAAAGTGTATAGTCACCCGTAGAGCAACCACAGGATAATCTAGTCACGCGAGCAGAGAGTCACATGCTAAGCAAAGGAGTAGTTGTGCACGAAGTATAGGAGCAGTGACTGGATAACCCAGTAACGTGGGTGCAAGAGTGAGACTGCGAGAGATAGGTGATCAGTCACATGAAGGAAGCAGTCGTGCGAGAGCAACAAAGGAGTCACGGTGAGCTGCAGAGAAATCACGATCACACTAAAGAAAAGGTCATAGTCACGCGACTCATGCAAAACACAGGCATCCTGAGCATGGAAGGATACACGGGTCATGCCAGGAACAACAATGAAGCAACGCGTGTCGCAGTCGCGGACATCAAGAGGTAGAGAACTCGGTCATAAAGAAACAACAGGAGAGGTCGTGAGAAAGAAGCAGTCAACCACAGGCAAGAACCTGATAATTATTCTTGGATAATGATATGAAGGTTAACCTATCTTTTATAAGGCTAGGAGTGTTATAATCAAACAATTAGGTTGACTTAGAAAAAGGTAAAGTGGTCTAAAGATAAAATAAAACAATAAAAGGTCCAAAGGTCTTACAGAGCTTTACAATGAAACCATAAGGTAAATAAATGGTCCAAAAATCTTTATTAATAAAACCATAAAGTAAACATTTAATGATTTTATAATAAAGTCATAAAGTAAATGGTCCAACCGAAAGATAAAAAGAAATTAGGTTAGTGTACCAAAAACCCAGAAGGTAAGAGTCATCATAAAAAAGGTAGACACACAATAGGAGTACTAGGACCAAGTAAGATAAGGGACCATGAGTCAACCAAGGAGGTCACAATAAAACAACCCACAACCCAACAAGATTAGGATGAACCATAAGGGTGGACAAACACTTGCCTATAGGACCAAAAAGACCTCTCTCACGGTACATTGTTTCATATATTTTGTCATCACTGTATAAGGGGAAGATCCAAACCGGATGGTACGATCCTTTGGTCCTCAATACTGTTCCGGAGGGTTAGGTGCTAGGGACATCATCAAGGGGTGGCCAGTTTCTTGAGAAGCAACCTAACAATAACGATTAGGAGTGAAGACATCACACATCATCATCTTCCATTCTTAAAGAATGGCTCTCAGCCCTAGACTGAGTTTTAGTCCTTGACTGAATCATGTTGATCAACCCCTGGACCCCGACCAGGTTCTCCATTCTCCCAGAGAATGGTCCTTAGTACTAAGCTGAGCTTCAGTCCTAGACTGAAAGTTTGTTAACCATCTCCAAGACCTGCTTGGTCCTAGACCAAGAGTCTGCCTGGTCCCAGAACAGGAATGTCTCTACCTTTATACGCAGGATCTACTTGGACATCGTGTCCCTTGTCCCAGATTAGAATATTGGGGGCCCTAGCCACATGTTAGGGGCTTTGCCATGGCAATGGCATCATCCTCCTTGGTCCCAGAACAAGAACCCCAGGAGAATACCGGGGGCCCTAGTGTACCTTCTAGGGTCTTACTCTGCCCTAGTTAACTGACTAGGGTACCATCCTCCCTGAGACTGTGTTTCACAGCTGCACTAACTTTAACATACTGCACTAAGGTAAACATAGATATCCCAATAGTGAACAATCCAATTATCATTCAAAGACTTGTGCAATCATTCACCATCAACTAGAATAAAAAAACATGAGAGTATTATAACCAATTAATATATAGCAATGGACAATCTATTTTTTGACAATGATCGCGACAGTAAATAGTAAAGCAATTGTCAGTGAACAATGCATTTAACGTATACCAAACCAATCTCAACTTGAAGCACCAACTTCTAGCAATGTAGGGTAATTATTAAAGTCTGATATGTGTCCTTCATAGCATGCAAAACTATGTCAAAATCAGTCCTGTATGAATGCAATTAAGGTGAATCTCAGACGAATAGGGTAGCTCTCATTCAATAGTAATTAAAACCACCTTTGACTAACCCTTAAGCTGTTTGTGTTGTCTTTTGTTTCAGGTTTTCAGGGCTGCAAAAGAGGTGTGAGTCTGCAATAAATTGTAGACCCAAAGGAGGTCTAAAGGGCTGCCAAAATGTCAGTGGGAAGGCTGTTGTAGCCTGGTAAAAGGCTGCCAAAAGGAAGGCCGAGGTTAGGGCAAGCCTAAAAGAGGAGGGTTGAGGGGTAAAGGGAGCCTTAGAGGGCTGGGTTGACTTGACCATGGAAGGGAGGAGATGGCAACAAGCTTTGAGGCCTGGGGAGAAGGGAAAAAGGTAGGGTAGGACTGTTTTTTAGGTTTTATAATTTTTTAGGGTTTCCTTTTAGAATTTTAATTATTTTTAGGTTTTTAGGGCTTCTTCAAATTTCTCCCTAGGGTTTTTTAGGGAAAAATAGGCAGGCCAAATTTGTAGGAGGGCCAAAATTTTAGGAAGGCCAAGAATTTGAAAAAAATATTTTATTTTTTATTTTTTAGGGTTTTAGACATAAAATTGCAGACCTATTTCTACCATGAAATGCAAAATTACAAATGAAGATGCAAGCAAATTTGATGAATTTTGATAAAACAAGGGTTTTAATCTATGTAACATGGGTACCCATACCCAGGGGTAGGGTATGCGTACTCGTATCAGGTACACGTACTAGGTACTTGGGTACTCACAAGGTACATTTCCTGTACCTCGTATTGGCTCCACATACCCGAGACACTATTATAAAAAAGGGGTACTTATAGGCTAAATGATATGACGTACCCTGTGTTTGGGTACTTCGGGGGTACGACCAACACAACAAAATGCAAATATGCTGAGGATAATGTAATGACCCCCAACCAAATATAAACTAAATTTTTGCTAACTACATATGGAGTCTAGTTCAGGACTTACGTCAAACACTTTGCAACACTGTTCAAGTTCCACTGAATATTGTCCAAATCTAGTAGATTGATTTTGTATTGCTTTACAAGGAATGTTTTTAAGGTTTTGTGTTTAACACTCATGGAACATAATTTGACTACCAGTACTTAAAAATATACATATGTATTTATTACTGAGAAATACACTCAGATCAACCCAGGAATATATTTGCAACTTATTATTGCTTGTAACAACAATACAAATAGGTGTTTAAAATCAGATTTCAAGCCTCCCTTTAGATTTGAGTTTGATTGTTAGTTACAACTACTTGGTATAGTGATTAACTTTCAGTCTTACATTTGATATCCACTGTGAGTCTATGATTTATCAAATTTTATGTTTCAAATTTTTAATGTGAATGCTCATTGTTCAATGAATCATTAAATTTAGGATCTTGACTCATGATTTATAATTTATGAAGAAATATGAAATATGCATGTATGTTGTCACCATGACATGCTATATATATGGTACCCTCGATGTACCCAAGTACCTTGTTTTAAAAAGTGGCGTCCTCGTCCTCGTACCTGTACTCGTCCTTGTACCCAAGTTTCCTGGCAGCTTAGGTTTTAATGGATGAAACCCTAACCCGATAGGAGAGGTGACCAACCTCCCTCTTGGAGTAATTTTCTCTCTGACTTCTAAACTAGGCCTTCCTAAAACAACCTCTAGGGTTTGTTATAATAGCCTAATCTAGGGCAAAATTAGAGATCCAAGGCCAAACTAGGGAAAACTGTACCGGTAAAAATCTGTTTACTGGAACTTCTCGAACTTCCACTTTCGAAAATACAAATAATCCATGAATATGTTGGAATATATTAAACCCACTCATAACTTAGGATAAAATATTTAATCATTATTTGATTAAATTCCTACTCACTAGCTAATTAATTGGCATCCACTTGCACCTTAAAGTCAACACATGCCATCTATACCCCAGGAATGCTTTATTTTTGATTCTGGGCTGATCTTGACCACTTTATGGACATCCAGAATTGGTAATTGTTTTTTTTTGCAGATTCTACCTTATTATGTTTTTATCCAGCTTTTCTATGGATAAGGTAAAGCTAGTTGACAAGGAAACTGGTATCTTTTGTTGCCAACCCATCCTCCATGATTTTCTCTCCATTTTCTAGGATTAGTATGTTTATCCATCACTCTTGACAACTCACTAATGCTTTTGCTAATTCCCGAGGTCCTTGACTGATTTGGGAAGTGCTTTAGCCACCCATGGGGGTTTATCATATTTGGTAAGTCTATCTTTCTGAGCTTTATGAGTTGTCTCCATACAACTCGATTTTGCCTATGAGGGATGTACTATTTATATACACTATTATTCATCATTAATTAATGGAAGGATACACTCCAATATTCATCTCTTCATTCATGTGATTCAGTCTCTTTTCTTCTCTCTATTTTTCCTTTGCATGCTTGTGAGAATCATCTTAGTAGCAAGATCTATTTCGAGTGCTTCTTCTTAGCATCTTTGCTCATAACATTGGAGCTATTATTCTACATGGTATCAGAGCTCTTCTACATGGTATCAGAGCGCAAGGTTGATCAAGTTCTACAGAGTTGAGGAGCTATCTGTTCTCTCCAGCAGAGCACATCCAGTCTCCTATCCCTCTCTAAAGAAGAGCTTGTCTAGCTTACCAAATTTTCTCCTAGTTTTGTTTTGCAGGTAACATAGAGTTTCTTCTTGAGTGCATCAACTCAGCAATATGGATTCTTCCTCGGCGATAATTCTTACTCCCTTCAACTATCACGAATGGAAGGCCAAAATTGGCATTCTATTCGCAGTAAAGGACTATACAGAGTTACTCTAGTTTTGGAGAATGAACCCAATGCCGTGATTGAAAAAGCTAAGTGGCATAATAGGTTGGATGAAGCCTATGGATCGCTTTGTCTCTCTATTTCTCCTGATCTACTCTTTCATTTAGACGGTTTGATCACTCCAAACCAAGTGTGGACTCAATTGGAGTCTCTCTTTGGCGTTCAAGATGAGCTAAGAGCGCATCAATTGGAGATTGAGTTATTCTCACCGAGTCCAAGCAATTTCGATTCTCTTGACGGTTTCTTCACAAAGTTCAAGTCACTTGTTTTGATGCTCACGCAATGTGGGATTGAGAAGGAAGATGATCAATTGATCCTTTCCATTCTTTCTAAATTGGGTCTCGATTACTCAGTTTTTTTGTCTACTTTTCATGCTACTAGGCTTGTTGTTCCTAAGTGGAAAATGCCTTCTTTAAATAATTTTCTTGATTCACTAACAAAGGAGCAAGATAAATTGATCTAGATGGGAGTCCTTAAATCTTCCAAGTGCTCTCATGGTTCAAGGAAGCAAGAATATCAAATCCAAAGAAAAGCAAATTGTGAAAGAGAAGAAGCCAAAGTCAGAAATTGAAGATGAAAGTTCGAAGCCTACTGATGAAGATTCAGTAAAGAAGGTTAAGAAGAAAGGGATCACATCCAAGTGTTCTTATTGCAACAAGGGATTTCATTCAAAGAAGAAGTGTTTCCAGAAGAAGATGGACATCATGTCTCAGCTTCTTGAGAAGCACAAGATCGAAGTTGCACATGAACTAGAGAAGCTTGCGGATTCCTCAGAACATTGCCATAGTGCGCTGTTCCAAGGTGATATAACTTATGCTTTGAGTGCCAGAGTTAAATCCTTTTCTCATGTCTCTGATATATCATAATTAGAAATATCAGATCCTTTCTTTGATAATCCTCCTCTCAGTCTACTAGATTCATCTCCCAAAAATTGTGATTTTTCACTAGATATTGACCTGTCTTTGAGCAACTCTTCCTCACAAGCTCATATATCTGATTTAGAAGATTATTTGCAGGCTGATATGTATGTCGTGACACAAATAATACCACCATCCATACCATCGACCATACCTTTGAATAATCCTTAGACTGTACAAATCCTAAGTTCACTAGTTGATTCCTCATTGTCTCTTATGCAGTGTTACTTATCTTACATGGTTTGAAGTCTTGTCTATCTTTCAGTGGTTGGTTATCCATGACTGTAGTTATCTTTGGATTGATATTAAACATGTTTGGATCTGTTCTAAACACTTATGGTTCAGATCTCAAGTCCATCCATCATTTAGATTTTTACACCTATCAGTTTTCCCTAGTTGCTCATAGTTTTCCTAGTCTAGCTCTATATCCTCATGGAGTCATTGAAGCCTTTGCCTTGGCCGTCCCATATGCTAATGTTTCTGATATATCAGAGCTTTATCAGCCTCATATCAGATTTGGGGAGGTGCTATATCAGATGGGAATATTGACACGTGATTCACATCACAATTTTGTAGCTATTCAGGGAATTAAGTGTGTAATAAATTGTCTTAATTTTTGCACTCTTTGGGAAGGAGTATGCGCAGATCTCTTTTCCATTTCAGATTATGTTTGCAGATCAGAGTTTGACAGCAGCAAGAAGCATTTAGATAATGCTCCTACTTCATCAGTTGATGAGATACAAGGAGTCTCTTCTCTTCCTTCTTGTAGGTTTTACACTCTAGCGCATGGTCATGGAGTTCATGATTTCTTCATCAAGTCTTCCATCCAGAAGTAGTTCATTCAGCTCATTCAAGTGAATAATTGTTTCGAATTTTGTGGCTTGTCCTTTCTTGAGGGAGGATTTTCCCCATGTGGTTTTTCCTCTTTCCTCATCTTTTTGGACATGAATAATTGTTAAAGGGTGACCATAGCCTTGTTGCTGGGCCCTATATGCATCCATATGCACCTATATTTTTGACATACCATCATAAAGTTAGACATAAAGGGGGGTGTTGGAATATATTAAACCCACTCATAACTTAGGATAAAATATTTAATCATTATTTGATTAAATTCCTACCCACTAGCTAATTAGTTGGCACCACTTGCACCTTAAAGTCAACATATGCCATCTATACCCAAGGAATGCTTTATTTCTGATTCTGGGTTGATCTTGACCACTTTATGGACATCCATAATTGATAATTGCGCTTTTCTACAGATTCTGCCTTATTTTGCTTTTATCTTGCTTTTCTGTGGACAAGGTAAAGCTAGTTGACTAGGAAACTTGTATCTTTTGTTGCCAACCCATCCTCCATGATTTTCTCTCCATTTTCCAGGATTAGCATGTTTATCCATCACTCTTGACAACTCACTCATGATTTTGCTATTTCGTGAGGTCCTTGATTGATTTGGGAAGTGCTTTAGCCACCTATGGGGGTTTATCATATTGGGTAAGTCTACCTTTCTGATCTTTATGAGTTGTCTCCGTACAACTTGATTTTTCCTATGAGGGATGTACTATTTATGTACACTATTATTCATCATTAATTAATGGAAGGATACACTCCAATATTCATCTCTTCATTCATGTGATTCAGTCTCTTTTCTTCTCTCTATTTTTCCTGTGTATGCTTGTGAGAATTATCTTAGTAGCAAGATCTATTTCGAGTGCTTCTTCTTAGCATCTTTGCTCATAGCATTGGAGCTATTATTTCTAGAAAATATATGAAAAGTTGATAAAATAAGATATGATATTTTACAAGATAGACTTTCCCATATATATAATTATTTAAAGGGTGTCTAATGCAACCCTTCATAAAGAGTTAACACCTTTTCACTAATTAATATTATATTATTATTGTTTGTTGTTATTTTTCTTATGATTTCTATTTCTATATTATATATTATATTATGTTATATTTTTTTATATAACATTGCCTTCCCCTAAATGGAAGCTTTGTCCTCAAAGCTTTATTGAAGACAAGGATTGTGTCTGATTTCTTCCTTGTAATGTCATCTCTCGATCTTTTGTGTTTGTAACTGCAACACTTGATGAAACAGAACGATACGAGTTACGAATTCCCAAGAAATAATGTCGCATCGTTTGTGAAGTGGTCCATCCGAGATCTATCTTCACTGGACTTGTTTGTTGATGGTTTTGTTGGATGGAACTTCTTGTTTTCTAATTAGTTTGTTGATTTTGTGTTCTTTCTGTTTTGAAATCATAACTCCATTGTTTATGTTCATTTTGACTTTGTCGTTGGTCAAAATGAGTCTTATAATTTGGGTGTTGATAATGATTTCTTGTTGTTTGTTTCTTTACTAGATTGGCTTCTTTTTGAATTGTGACAAGGACTAGATTTGTGTAGTTTTTGTTTTCTAATGAATACTTATCATTCTTAAGGTTCCTGATCATTTCATCTTGCGCTTTCTCATCATATTTAAGCTTCGAAATATGATATATTAGATCTTGTTTACACTTCTTAAGGTGATTATTCTCTTCGATATTTTCTAATAGTTTCTTCTGAAGATCTTGATTCTCCTCTTCTAGCTTTTGATTATATTGTGCCTTATCCTTCGCTTTCTTGATTTGAAGAAGCAACTTCTGATTATGATCTCTTAGACGAGAGATCTCTTCTTCTTTGTCCATGAAGACTTTATCGAATTCATTCTGCATCTTCTGTATCGATTTTTGATCTTCTTGTGAAAGCACCTTCGAGATGTCTTTAAAGTCTTCAGTTGAAACAACTGCTGAACTTGACTTCATTGTAACATCCTGGAATGTGACTTTCTTCTTTTTGTAAGGAAATGTCAAGAACTTTTTCCTTTTGTTGAACATGAAGGTACCTAATGTATCTAACCAAGCTGACCCTAGAATTATATCAACCTTGTCTTGCTCCAATGATACCACTGAAACGATACTGAATTGAGTTAGAACCTTGTAATTATCAACATATAGTTGTAGGTTCTTAAGCTCATATTTCTCATCAGAAAGAATTGTGTTATTGTCAATTATATCCGACTTTGAAAGCATTAATTGGTTTGCTAGCTCAACATTTATACAATTCTTCATGGTTGTTGGGAAAATAGCGATGCAAATAGACTTCTCTTGAATAATCCCATAAGTTTTTAATATGGGGTGTGCATGTTTTTAAAAAGTCTGCGGGAATCTTCCTTGTTTTTTGTCATGAGACTCCTTTTTATTATGCTTCTTATCCCAAGATATATCAAAGAAAGACATCTTTTATCTTGTATTGTATACTATACTTTTCAATAATTATTTTCTTTCCCTAAGGACTTCTTGTAGATAAGGTGGTTGGGAGGAATGATTGTTACCTTCCCCACCCAAGTTTAGATCTCACTTGCTCCTTAGTAGCTTTAAAAATTATTTTGCATTTTTAGATTTTTTTCCCCTTGAGGCTAATGCATCCAATAAACCACTTGTTGGAAAAGAAACCATGTGTTGTTTTTAACTGTGGTTTCTATTGTTTCTACTTTTCCCTTCCTTTTTTTCTTTTGTTTCCCCACCTTCTTTTTTCCTCTTTTTTAATTTTATTTTCTCTTTACTTCTTTTATTTTTTATTTTTTATTTTTTTTACTCTTTTTTAGTAAGGTCAAAGACGTAGTTTGGAGATTCTCCAATTAATTATCTGGCCAAAAGTTGGTATTAGCTGATTGCCGAAGAAGGGGCTCTGATACTACTGTAACGGTAAAAATTCGTTTACTAGAATTTCTCGAACTTCCACTTTCAAAAATACAAATAATCCATGAATATATATAAAAGTTGATAAATTAAGATATGATATTTTACAAGATAGACTTTCTCGTATATATAATTATTTAAAGGGTGTCTATGCAACTCTTCTTAAAGAGTTACACCTTTTCACTAATTAATATTATATTATTATTGTTTGTTATTATTATTATGATTTTTATTTCTGTATATATATATATTGTATTATGTTATATTTTTTTATATAACAAAAATCTCCTCGAGGGAGCGTTTTCCACCATGCAAAGAAGATAGAAGGAAGACAAGAAGACCTAAATCAGAAAAAATGCATCTCTATGGCCACCATTCAATCATCAAGAAGCAAGAAACTCACCCACCTTCGCCAAGCAAGGCTAAAACAAGACTTACTTGAGCTTTGTGTTCCAACAATTCTTAGGATCCACCATGCATGAGCAAAACCTAGAAAACATACAACTTTCATCCATAATCATCCATAATCCAAAGAAGAAGCTACTCCTAGAGGTGCGCATCATTTTCCAAAAGACCATCTTGGGTAAAATAGCAACATACTGTAATTTATCCCTTGTGTTATGATTTACAAATAAAGTGAGGAGGGCTCATTTACAGCCTCTCACACTCACTTTTACAATATGGGTAACTTTACCAAAACCGATGAAAATGACTAAAGCTGAACATATGGCTTCACTCGAAAAGATGGAGTGAGAAAGGAGGGGATGCCATGCCCCATCTAACCTCAATAATGCAAATAAACCCTTAACGTCCCCTCTCAAACAATCATGAAAGCGTGGAGGCTGTGATGACGTCATCACTGTGAAGTCCCCAAGGAGAGGGTGTTGTGCTAGAAAGAGGCCAGGAGGGGTGCCTGGAGGTGACTGAAAGAGAAGGCAAGTGCCTTTGAGTGGAATGCTGTCACTAGTGACCTACCCCTAGGAGCCTCGGACACCAACCCCAACATTAAAAACTCCAACAAAGCGCAGTCAACAATGCCATTAAGCCATAGTACTCCTAAAAGACAAAATCAAGGGGTTTAACCATAGCTACCCCTAAAAAAATGCATATAACACCCCCATCTTGGGCCTGAAGAAGAGAAAAATGACCCCCCCCCCCTGGGCAGACATCTGAAGTGANGACATCTGAAGTGAGCTGGTACCAGTACAATGTAACACAATACACTTACAAGGGCCACTTCCCCAATCCTCTCTAGCGCCTTGTAGGGTACATAGAACCTTGTTTCTAGCTTGTGTTTCCCCTTGTTTTTAATGTTAAAAATAATGCAATTGCGAGTGCCATTCTCTAGGAGGATGGCACCCTAGTCAGTTAACAAGGGTTCTTGGTCAGTTAACCATGTAGTGTAAGTTCCTAACAGGTATCTAGGGCCTCCAACAATTATCTAGGGATCTTGGTCTGGGACCAAGCAGTGTGAGCCATGGCAAAAGCCCCTAGTTGATCACTAGGGCCGCCTGATCAGTTACACCAGAGAGATTCTTGGTCTTGGACCAAGCAGTGTATAACCCTAGCAATTATCTAGGGTACTTGGTTGGGGACTAAGTTAGATAAGCCCCTAACAGTTATCTAGGGCCCCTAGCTGATCCCTAGGGTACCTAGTCAGGGATTAGGGGGTTGATCAATATTTAGTCTAGGACTAAAGTTCAACCTGGCATTGAGGACCATGCTCTGGGTGAATGGAGGATTTGGTCAAGGACCAGGGGGTTGATCAACAACATTCATTGTGGGACTGAAGCTCAGCCTAGTGCTGAGAGCCATTCTTTAATAATGGTGGATCTTGGTGAGTTAACCAAGATGATGATGTGTGATGCCCTCTGATCAACATTTAGTCTGGGCTTGAAGTTCAACCTGGCGTTGAGGACCATTCTCCGAGAGAATAGAGGATCTGGTCAAGGACCAGGGGGTTGATCAACCGCATTCAGTGTGGGATTGAAGCTCAGCCTAGTGCTTAGAGCCATTCTTTAATAATGGAGGGTCTTGGTCAGTTAACAAAGATGATGATGTGTGGTGCCCTCCTCTCCTAGGTCTTTAAGATGGTTGAGCTACGTTGTTTCATCAAGGGACTGGCCATCCCTTGATGTATTCACTAAAATTTGACATTAGGAGCAATTAGAAGGACCAGAGGATCACATCATCCAGTGGGGACCTTCCTTATATGGTGACGATAAACTTCCAATTAGTGTATGGAACACTTGTGGACCACATACATTGAGAGAGAGAGAGAGAGAGAGATAAAAGGGTTGTTTTTCCAACTTGTTGTTTCACCTTTTGACTTGTGATTAGAAGGGTTGTTTTTCGGGTCTATTTGACCAAAAATCTGAGCATTTAATTTTCATGTGTGTGGCTCAGTCATTGTTAGGGCTGATGTCTTCCCTATCCTTACACACGTGAGTTGAATTTGGCTAGGGACCACTTTTTAAAGTGCCCTTGTCCACCCCAAGGCATGAGTGGACAAACACTTGACACTTTAAAATATGGTCCCTAGCCAAATTAAAAGGTGAGAATGACTTTATGATAAAATGACCTTTAAATGAATTTTTGAGTTTATATTTTAAAAGTGACTTTATGAGTATTAATGAGGGTGTGCATTAAATTCTCATTTAATAATTAAAAAGTGATTTTTTAATGAGGAAATGAGATGGGCCCTTGATCTCATTTAGTTGGCTTTTAATCTTAAGCCATTGATCTCAAGGTGGAAGTTACTCAAACAAAGTGGACTTGGGAAAGGCAAAGGGAGATCATTGCTCACTTTCAAGAGAGACTTTTGAGAGAGGAGAAACAAGAGAAAACCAGAGAGAAGAAACCCTTGCACAAAGGAGGGCACGAATTTCAAGACACTTGTACCATCAGAATGGCACAAATCCCAAGGCAGTCGTACAACACTTAATGCAGGTAGACCACACATCCATTAATGCAGGCCGTACAATCTATACAACACGAATTTTGAGGTGAGAGAAGGCACTATTTTCAAGGCAAAAAGTTAAATATTTATACAACACGAAGTTTGAGGTAGGTACAACATTTATTGGCAGTACAACACTGATTTCGAGGCAGTGTGTGCACAGAAATCAAGGCATCCGTACAGTCACACGTGGCAAAAATTGAGGGTTTCGTACAATAGGTGTTCAAGGTGTTGTGTTGGCACAATTTTCAAGATGGAAAAGAGATAAGTACTGCTGTATTTTGTTGAATAAATTGTCTCTGAAGAAATAATAAAATTTCTCTGAAAACAGGTTTTCCCTTTGGAGTTTTTCCGGGTCAATTTGACCAAAAAATGAGCATTTAATTTTCATGTGTGGCTGAATTTAAAATTTTGAGTAAGAGTTTAGGGTTGCCATAATTTTTCAGAGTTCAAAAGTTGAAAAGAAATCTCACGTGTTTTATGTCTTTAGTCAAATTTTTATTTTATTTTTTAATGCACATGCAATGATGGGTTTTGGGCATTAAACCATATGCTAAACTGAAATTGAAACCGGGTTGGGGTTTTGAAAAATTTTCAATGTGAACTTTGACTATCTTGGGGCTGTCATCTGTTGTTGGTAACTGTCCTAAGATTTTCGCTTGGTGTTTTGGACTGTTTGGGAAGGGTCGTTGCTTGTTTGAACAATTTGGGAAGGTTCCGTGCCTGTGTGGACTGTTTGGAAGGGTCGCAACCTATGTGCATTGTTTGAGGGTGCCACTTTCTATGTGGACTGTCTTGAGGGTCCCATTTGTCTCTCTTGTGGATGCCGTTGCTGGTTGAGAGTTGTTTGGGTTTGCAATGGGTTACAAGAAGGCCACCTTCCATTGTTGTGAAAGTTTTGTGGCTGTTACTCACTACTGGGCACTTGTTGGATGTCTTGGTTAATGTCTTGGAGTTGATCTTGAATGTACTGTACCCTCAACAACTGCTATACGTTCTACCATAACTACCTAATCCTATTCTTCAACATTTTATCCTGTGTTATCGGATCCACCACCCCAATGTGTAGGATCCGCGGATTTGATACGTATCTGGATCGGATCCGCAAATTTGATACGTATCTGGATCGGATCCGCTTAGGATTTGTCATGGAAACGGATCCCCTGTAGAAGGAAACATAACCTGGTCCCATGAAATGGATCTTGTGAAAAATCAAACAATTCCTAAAATTTTCACATGGATCCTACAACTTCCAGTGCTTCTATGACCCATTGATTCCCCCAAAAAATTATTTTTTAATGAAAAACTTAAAAAACCTAAACACCTAATGGCTAAAAGCGTAAGCCCCATTTTTGCTCAAGGTCTGATCTATCCTTATGTCAAGATATGTTCTTGAACTTTGATATATCAATATCAAGTTATGCTCTCAACATTTTTATTTTATTTATCTTTATGGTCAAGGTTTGCTGTCAAGGGCTGATCTATCTATATGTGCTATGTTGTTGCTCACTTCACCTACACTGTTTTGTAGTCTTGCCATAACATTCAAGAAAACCACTTTATTTCTTGCTGATAGGGACATGTGGATGTGGCTAACAAAAACACTGTTATGACCTACTTCAAGTTCATGTTGAAATTGTTTTTAAAATTATCAATATCAATCATGGGTACAAGTTACAACTCATCAAATAATCAGTTATGGTACATGAACTCGCTTTTTTGGCAATAACTTATAGTTCTACTCGAGTTTCCTAAATAGTTTTGTTTCTTCACTATTTTTTTTATTTATTATAAAAATATTTTTATATCTTGTACTTTCCGTTTCCCCGCCTATCCATATCCCGGGTTTAAAAAAATCTGGTGAATCCGGATCCGGATCCAAATCCGTATCCGTATCTTGGCAACTTAGATTTTCCCTCTCTCTCTCTCTCTTAGGTATGTGCATACCCTCAGGTAAGGGTTAGTTATTTGTTCCATTTATTGACTTGCCTCTGAGAGGCAAGATCTGATCTGAAAGTCAACTTTGAGTATAGGGAAGGTCCTCCACTTCAGATAAGTTATCAGATCTGCGTTGTTTTGTAATTAAATTTGATTTACTGCTGTTGACCTATTATTTATGATTTTACTTCAGTAAAACTGCTTTTACTGTATACATTTGCATTATGTTATATTTTGTTTATAAACCCTAACATTAACATTTAAGGGATGTGAGCTTGTAGGGTTTAGCTTGTAGGCAAAGGTATACCCAGTCCACTGGCTTGAACTTGTTCACTTTTTCTTTGTCAGCTTGTTGCTTCATCTTGTCCTGTGATGCATGCAAGTGTTTTTTTGAGGATTTAAAGAACCTCTTGTGTATGTTGTATAGGATTTGTAACTTTCGACACCTTTGAGCTCTCCTAGTAAGTAGCTTTTGATGTTTGGAGCTTTGTACATAGGGCTTGAAATGGGGCCATCCTACTGAAGTAAAATCCTAACATTAACATTTAAGGGATGTGAGCTTGTATGGTTTGGCATGTAGGAAAAGGTACACCCAGTCCACTGGCTTGAACTTGTTCAATTTTTCTTTGTCTGCTTGTTGCTTCATCTTGTCCTATGATGCATGCAAGTGTTTTTTAAGGATTTAAAGAATCTCTTGTGTTTGTTGTATAGGATTTGTAACTTTCGACACTGTTACGAACTATTTTGTACAATAGTTGAACTTCCTATTGAGCCGCCAGTTATTGAGCATGATGAATGCCATCTTCAGAGTTCAGAAGTTCAATGTGCTTTAGAGTTGGCCAGTTTTGGCTAGCCATTTTTATTTTTTGTAAATACATGTTCATACCCCCTTGGGGAAATTGTAAAAAATGTGCTAGCATTAATTTTTTATAAAAGGCTCGACTTCCCGGACTTAAGCATCAAGTCAACTAGCCTAGAGTGTTTTTTTCGTTGGTTATTATTGGTTGTTGAACAAACGACTAATAATTTCTGAGTTTTTCACTCACACCTCCAAAGCTAGGGTAGTCATCTTGGTGTTTCGACCTTAGGAGGTTATTAGAGCCTTCGTGTCCTTCGTGTCACTGTTTTTCAACATGCTAGGCATTCGGATTGAGTCGTATGAACATGTGCTAGGCCCCCCTAGAGTTTCGTTTGATTCTGAGAAAAAATAATTTTTTTTTCCGTTTTAAGCCATTTTTTAATGGTTTAAATGGAAAAATTCAAAATGTAAAAAAGGTGTGATTTAGAGTCCGTTTTTGGCATGGTTGGGCTCATTTTCAAGCCTGGAGCAGCTTCTTTACCTTAGGGGCCACTTTCACTATGTTTTTGCTAGCTGAAGCATCTCGAAAGACATCATTTGGCTAACAGAGCATTAGAGTAGCATTTAAATGCTAAATTTGGACAAAATGCACAAAAGTCCAAATATTCAAAAAGTCAAAAAATTTAATATTTTATTGGTGGGGATGACTTGGCATGGGTCCCCATTGATTCACAACCCTCTTCATAATGTAATGGCAAGATATTAAACCATGGTATAATCCAATGCATGTGAAATTGTGATTAAGTAATGGTGACGTCAACTCTTGTATGGCTCATGCTAGCGTGGAGGTGGGTGCTAATGGGGTGAGGGTGGACCCCTCCCCCTTCATTATTAAAATATTTGTTTACATACTTTGGATGAAAGCCTTTGTATGAATCCATATTCATGAGCCTTCATTTAATTATTTCCTCATTCATGCCAAGTTGCCATACCATTCGCATGGGGAGGGAGAAGTCGCACATGTGGCTTGTTTGGTGAAGATTTTGGGTGATGTGGCTCCTGGGATTTAGTTGGTAGGAGAGGTGGCATCTGCCTCTCCAGTTCCACCTCTGGTTTAACTCAGTTAACTCCGGCTTGATCCTTAGTTCTTTAATTCCCCCCTGGGGCTTGGTTTTTGTATAAATAGAGGCTCTTCTTCCTCATTCCAGATAAAAGGAAGGAACCTCTGGTCTTGTAATGCTTTGTAATTGTTTAATGAGTAAAAGTGAAGACTTTAGAGGTCCATCCTGTGCAAGATCTGTTTCATGGCGAATACTTGTGCTTCACGAGGTGATATTAGCTTAGTTTTATTTCTTTATATGCAAATTGTGGTATCATTTTCAGCTTAAGAAGGCTATATTTAGTCCATAGAATAGGCATTTGAGGTTTTCAAGTTGCTTTTTGTGTTTAACTAGCTAAGATTGGAAAGTAACATGTTGTAGTTAGTAATAGTAGTGTTCTTTGCATCTTATTTATGTTATCACACTGGATTTGATCCTTGTTTGTTTGAGGTTTTATAGCTTTGCAGATCATCACAAGTGAAGGAGAACCGAGAGCTCGGTTGCTTCCTCTTTCTCTTCACTGCTCCCTGTTTAAAATCTAATGCTTCTTGTACTGTAGGAACTCTTTATTCTTCACTACATTCAAGCTGGGGCTTGAGATCCTTCTTTCTTCAAGCAAATTTTCCTCTTTGGTTCTGGTTATTTTATAAATGCTCAAGTAAATTAGTTTTTTTAAAAGATTATTCAAAGGCCGATTCATTGAAGTATATTGCTAAATCTTAATCTTAAAGCTTTATTCTGAGTAGATCTAGATTGATTAAGTACTTAGTCTTATTGTTGATCATTCAAGTACTTAATTTTTTATGCTTTTAATGATTGATTTGGCACATGTGGTGCATTTCAGGTGGCTGGTTTTACATTTTTCATGCAAAGACAAGGGGAAGTGTTGCTGGAAAATTAAAGATCTAGGGCATCCAAGGCCTCTCGGAGCAACTTCCTTCTTCCTCTTCATTTTTCAAAACCTGTAAGCCTTTGGATCCAGATCTGCAAGGACCAAAGGCATCCACCTCTCATGAGCTTTGTAAATACCGTAATAAAAGACTTTGAGTAGGCTCTTCAGTGCCCACTCCCCATCCCCCCTGGGGGGAGTTGTGTTGGTGTCTTCTTTTTATGATTTTTTAGTTTTAGTTAGTTTTATCTTTATTTCTGATTTAGTTGTTTATTTGATCAAGGAAGTAAAATAAATACTTACCCCATGCTCTCCTGAATACCCCGAAAGGGTGAAAGAGATTCGTGGTAGGATTAATTAGAAAATATTTCATTTATTTATTTGTTCTTAATTTTTTAAATCAATCCGATCGTTGCTTTCCCGATTACTCGAAAGGTGAAAGAGACTCTTTGGTCGTCATCTAAACAACTCATTGTTACGTCTAATAAAATTAACCAAGACGCCTTCCCCGTATGCTCTACATTGCTGCAACTTGTTTGATCAGTTGGTTGTATCAGAAAGGGATACGAGTTACTAGATTTAATAGGAAAATCCACACAAGTCATTTTCTCGAGAACTCGGGAGGTTGCAAAGGGTAACTACTATAGAGTCAGGGGGTTACTCCAAGCAGGTTCATCCTCGCTTCGTTGGACACTTGGTATTACTGCTTTAGCACTCAGTTCGAAGGGACTTGACTTGTTGGGCCAAACCCACAATTAACCCACGCCCTTAATTACTCATTAATAATTTTAAAACTAACCAACGAGACAACTGCAATACTTACACGACACAACAACACTCCACTTTTACAAGCACTCCATATTCCTCTGCAATGGTTTGTTTTACTTTCAATGCTTAAATCAATTATTGCAAAATGTCGTGAATGGTGCTTACATTGTCATATGCTGTTGATGTGATCTCTTTCTTGCAATAGTTTGTTGTGTTATTTTGTAATATCCCAAATCCAGATATTTTCTATTTCTAAATAATTATGCTGATACAATTGGGCATGCAAACTGCCATGCAAAAATCCCTATTTTATAGGAAAAATTAGGGTTAGGGTTTGCGAGATAGAATGAACACTTACCACTGATAAGCCAGTCTGAACTACTCCAGAGAAAGTCTGCCAGTGTTGCAAGCTGGATCGGAGAGGATCTGAGCTCCTCTGCTTCAGGTGAATTCCCCCAGCAGCAAGACGCCCAAGTAGGAAAGTGTGACGCCCTCAAGGAAGG
>LPNX011084295.1:213867-311422 GCA_001517045.1 Pseudotsuga menziesii
ACTAGGTACCAGAGTATGAAGCTGATGATGAGAATGGTGCCTGAGTTTCGGAAGGAAACTAAGATCTAAAGGCCCAGCAGCTAATTAGGGCTTTCTGGCTGAAAACTCCCTCTTACGGCTGCACACGTGTCCCTGCAACGATCTATACCATATACTAGATAACTGATGAATGAATGAAAAACAAGTGGTGAACCTGTATGGCTTACCCGGAATAAGACTAGGACAGATGTTTCACTGCCGAAATCCTATTAGCTGAAGACTCCGTCTCCAACCCCAATTGCTGTGCTGCACGCTGTGCTGCTATCCAAGAGCTCCCAAAATAATCATAATCAAAAGTGAAGTCTCCTTTCGCTTTATCCTCTATTTATAAAGTTCAACTGCGCAAAACCTAATCTTTGACCTAATTAGGTCACTTTATCTTCTAATTTGCCGTTGACTTGCATGCATGCGGATGGAGACTTAAAGAGTGCATGCATTATTAAATAATGCTAGGATGGCACGCACGAAGGTGGCCTTTGGCCCCGGTGGCCCTTCTTGACCAAATGATGATGCCCTAGATCTTCTATGGATGGCATCAGTTCTTAGCTGATTCCCTAGCTGTTAGTAACCGCTCAAACCCACAGGAATCACATAGGTTAGCGGTTTTGGGGCCTTAAGGCCTAATTGGAAGAGGACATTACATATTTTATCCATTTCATAATAACTCTTAGATTTAGTCTTTTCTTTCGTAGACCAAAACCCATAGATTTTCTTCTAATAGGGACCACCCCCCTTGGCTTCGTTAGGAGTTAGCCTAAACAGAGGAGTTGGGATCATGTGACAGCACCTGGCTCTTTGCTTGCCCCCAAGGCCACACCTTTCCCGCTTGGGAAACACCAGTCCAAAAGATTTCTGCTGACGGTTTGGATTTGGCTGACAATAGGCACCTATGAGCTCTCGTAGTAAGTAGCTTTCGATGTTTGGAGGTTTGTACATAGGGCTTGAAATGGGGCCATCTTGGTGGCCATGTGATAGGTAATATTGAATGAACTTTCAGCTAGGGGAAGCCATTTGTACATTTGTATTTGGTTACCAGTGTCAAAGTAGCGTAAGTATCCTTCCAAATATTTATTGAAGAATCCTCTAATGCAAGTCAAGTTCCTTTTGGATGTTTAATGTGGAGCTGCAATGGGAATACAATGAGAATCAATTTGACATGGTATGTTGTTTTTTGTTGGCGATTCTTCATTTTTGCATTCATCAAGCACCAATCTGTCATGCTTATTTAACTATTAAATGATATTAAATTGAATCTTGTCATCACTTTTGCTTTTACCCTTACATACAATCTCTGCACTAGCAAGAGCACCTTGTTCATTCAACCTTTAATCACTTTTACATTGCTGAAAGGCTTCTTTAGGTTCTCTAGCATGAAAATAGTTCCTTAATCTTGTCCACCAGCTTTTCAAAAATATATTTCAATGGGAGGTAATGATGAGCTCTCTGTTGCGGGAAAGCACCCCCCCCACCTTTGCCCCCGCTCAAGAAGCTAGCTTCCGACTGAAGCTAGCCGAAAACCATTCGGAAGCTCGCTTCCGTTTTGCTTCCATTTGGAAGCGTTTTCAAAGAGCGCACTTCAGACCCAATAAAAACGCTCCCTTCCCCTGGTATGAAGCGCTATAGAAGCTCGCTTCCTGTTCGCTTCCGAACCCAGCTTCAAACGCTTCCAATTTCGCTTCCCGATGCTTCCTTGAACGCTTCGCGTGAACTCGCAGAAATGAGGAGAATTTGCACAGTGGGGTCGACACTTGGAGTGTTGGAGGGAAGGGGAAAAGGGCTTGGGGAGGATAAAGCCCTATTCTCCACCTTCATCCTCACTTTCATTGCGTGAGAAGAGAAGAGAAGAGAAGAGGAGAAGAGAGGAGAGGAGAGAAGAGAAGATTGCCATCAAGCTTGTGTTTTTCTTGGTCCTTGGAGATTGAAGAAGGCTATCACACACTACCATTGGAGAACTAAAGAGGTAGGCTCTAAACTCTAAACCCTTTCTTATTGATTTGCTTTGTGTTTGAAGTTTGATGCTTGATGATTTTATCTATATTTGAATGCTTGAATCTAGAATGTAGATGTTCCTCTCCTACTCTTTCCCATGCATTCTCCCTCATTCTATTGTAGGGCAATAGGTTAAATCTCTAGTTCCACTTCCAACAAACATAATGATGGGTATATGACTTATTTTGTTGGTTCCGTTTGTTATTTTTGATGATGGTGATTGGAAACTGGAGGAGGAATGAGGAAGATGGTGAAGAAGTGGGTAGTGGGACATACTATGGAGAGGAGGAGGAAGAGGAGCAGGGGGAGGGAAACCGAAAGAAAACCAAAGAGGACACATCACCCTTGTGGAAATATGTCACAAAGCATGGAGGAACCAAAGGGGGTGGAACCGCCAAATTTGTTTGTCCGCATTGTAAAAAGATTTACACAGGTTCATATACCTGTGTGAGAAGACATCTATGTGTGGACACATGCTGTGTGATGAAAACAAAACTATAAGAGTTTGTGTTTGCCCAAATGTGACATCAACACAAAGATCCATGTATAAGAAGGAAGAACTTGAAGTACAAAACAAATCAAAAGCATCAAGGGTTGACCAAGACCCCTCAAACTCACTGAGAACTGGAGGCCCATCCACCCAAAGTAGTGGATTCTCGCCCATGGGGTCACATAAGACAATATCGGATTTCCTTGACTATGGTGGCAGGGATGATGTGGATGCATAAGTGTTTTGATTTCTCTTTGCATGTGGCATACCATTCAATGTTCTTCGGTCACCCTATTGGCATGAAATGGTAGAGGCTATCCGCACTGCTCAAGCAGGGTAGAAGAGCCCTAGGTATGACACAGCTAGAACTGTTGGGCTTGACAAGGAAAAAGCCAAGATACAAAATGCTTTGGGGAAATTCACAAATGCTTGGAATGAGTATGGGGTATCAATTGTATCAGATGGTTGGGCAAATGTAAAAGGAAAGCCATTAATAAATGTTCTTGGTGTGTTTGCTTCTGGTGCAGTCTTCCTTTCAGCCCATGACTACTCAGATAAATTCAAGACCGACATGAACATTGCAGAACTTCTACTAAAAGCCATTGAAACTATTTGTCTATACAATGTTATCCAGGTAATAACTGATAACGCTACTAATGTAAGGTAGCGGGAGCAATTATTGAAGATAAATACCCCAACATATTTTGGTCTGGGTGTTTGGTTCACACATTGAACCGTTTGATGCATGGCATCATTAAGTTGAAGGAGAATGATTACAAATAGATTGGTGAACTGTACAAAAAGGGCAAGTATATGATAAGATTTATTACCAACCATAGAAATGCGCATGGCATTTTCCGCAGTCACTCAAAGTTGGAACTATTGAAGATAGCAAAGACAAGATTTACTAGCTACTACCTCACCTTCAGGCGCCTTTTGAAGGTAAGAGAGGCATTGACTAGCATGGTATCAAGTGAATCATGGCAGCCCTTGAAAGATAGGGCTACGTCTACATCTGACAGGCTTGATTTTTGGGAGGTGGAGGACATCGTTCTTGATGGTCAATTTTGGGAAAGTATCAAGTTTGTTGTGCAGTTTACAAAGCCCATGTATTACTTGATTTGGTTTACAGATACAGATAAGCCGATGATTAGGGAGGTGTATGAGCATATGGACAACATGCTGGCTCAAATTAAAGATATTGTTGAACAGAAAGATCCCATCTTTTATGACCATATTCATACACATGTGGTCAAAAGATGGGAACATCTCAACGTTCCACTGTATGCATTAGCATATGTATTAACACCAAAATATTATTCTCAGTCTTGGTTGGCCAAACCAACTCCTGGGGGTGGGGTTAGGAGAAATCCCCACTTAGATCCAGGGGTACAGGTTGGGTACATGGCAGCTATAGACAAGCTGGTCCCTGATGTAGAGGAATGTAATTTATTGCGCAATGAATTAAGCAAATACATTAGTGAAGTTGGTCTGTTTGGTACTTTGCATGCAACTAGAGATCAAGATAGGGCATATCCTATCGAATGGTGGAACATGTATGGCTCAACATGTCCATGCTTAAAGTGGCAGTCAGAGTGCTTTCACAAGTGGTTAATAGTTTCTCTGCAGAAAGGTGTTGGAGCACCAATAGCTTCATCCACTAAATGAAAAGAAATCGATTAAATGAAAATCGAGCAGAAAGCTTGGTTTATGTACACTACAACTTGAGGTTGTTGACTCATTACTGTGAGCGGGCCAAAACTGATAGATTATATCTCACTTGGGACAACAATTCAGAGGAGCATAACTTGGAGGATGGAGCCTTAGCTTTAGAGCGCTTGGAGAAAGAGCTTTTGGGCGATGATGATGACCATGCAACAGCAGCAGCAATGCCACCGCCATCTTCTACCTTGTTTTTAGATGCACTATCTTTGCCTAGAGGTTCAACTTCACGACCTCCATCTGCATCAGTTAAGGGGGGTCGTGCAGGACCATGTCTTGGACGTGGCTCAGCATCGGTGACTACTAGGGATGATAATCCCTTTGTTCAAACTCATAGAGCATAGGAAAAGAAAATGGAAATTTCATGTGGCAAGAGGAAACGTCCATAAAATTTAGTTTTCTTGTCTTTTCTTGTTTACAGTACTTTCAAGTTTCAAGTTTCTGCACTATTGAGTATTGACTCTTTTGTATTTATTATGGTATATTTTGTAAACATTAATGATTACATGGCAGTTCAAGTTTGAAGTTTGAAGTTGAACGGTGAACCTACCTTTGAAGTTCACTATTTGCAACTTTGCATGATTGAGTCATTGACAGTTGACTGCATAAAGCATATTATAACTCTTTGGTAATGAGTATGATGCTTTGTGAATTGTTTCAACTTTCAACTTTCATTTCATGGTTGAACCATTGATGTTCTATAGAGTCTAGACTATAGTTTGGTTACTAGGACTAGTGATGAGAAAATGTTATATATTAAAAATTTTGATGTTATGGAATCATGAATACTGGACCTATGGTTGACGAATTCATTGCTAGATGATTGATGATTGATGAATGATGTTATATGGTATTATGTTTTATTTCATGTTTTTATGCTTTCCATAACTAATTCCACATTCTACATGCATTTGTTGATATATATGCATCAAAATATAAAAAATATATATATTATATAAAAAGCTTCCAAAGCGGAAACTTTTGAAAATTTCGCTTTTCGCTCCCGCTCCCGCTTCTGCTTCCGCTCCCAAGTAACCATGGGTGAACTAGTGAATATCTGGGAGTGAACCCATAGTTGCCACCTGACTGTTTAAAAGTTTGTTGGATGCTATCTTTGATCGTATATGGAGGGTTTTTGTCTCTAATGCAAAGGAAGGGTTAGCATTATCTTTTATTGTTGATTGGTCTTCTGCTATGATCCCTCTAGCCATTATAAGGGGTCGTTCACACAAGTAAACTGTAGCTTAGCCTAGAACTGGGTTCACATATGTAATGAGTGAGAACTAGTAGATATCAGAGATTATTAGTCATTCACACACAAATTTATATGATTCTCTGATGTTATCACCTTTTGAGGTAGCTGGGATATATTCTCCTATTGCTTATGAGTTTTTTTTTTTATAATTCCAAACACTATTAATGTCTTGTCACTTGTTTACGTATATATAGGTATTAGGTTTAATACATTTATGCATGAGTTTTTCTAACATATATTACAATCTCCATCTAATATGCATTGCTTCTTAAATTCTTCTGAATTTGAAATTTTTATTTGAAACACGATGGGTTGCAGAGCCATTGAAGCAGCAGAACAAGTCAAGGGACAAGTTAATGACAATATTTGGATGAAGGTGAATATTGCAAAAATACTGGTGTTCTTATATGTTGTAGATTATTGTTCATAGGTGTGCCACTTTTCCATGTTAATGACTGAATCTGACATCCTTGGAATGGTTATCTTAATCTTGTCAAATTTAAGATGCTAAATCTATATTGCCTGCAGCACCACTCATGTCTGTATCATCTTCAGTTGTAAAATGTCTCTAAATACTCAAATATGTTTGACAAATCCTCCTGTTTTCTATTTCTGTTATATGTACAATTTTATTTTTTACAATTTCTCTTTAATTGATTAGTATATGTAGCTTATATTTTGTGGTTTATCTGTTGTTAATAAATAAGGGTTTCCTAAGTGCCATTAAAATGGTGGCAAGTGGACCTGCCTGAAGTTTAATTCATGTGTTGATGTGGAATGCAGCAAAAGTTTTCTGTAGGGGTCAATGATGTAACTCGCACATTGGAGAGAATGCCCATTGCGAAAGCCATTCGGAACATTACACCTGATATCAAGCATCCAAAACTTGTGCCAGAAACTTTTGATCACCTAACTACTTCAGAGGATGGAGATGCTGGACCTAATAAACAATCTTGTAGTAGCTTGAAGCCAACTGGAAAACAAGTCGTCATTCTTCAAGTTAGTATATTCCGATGCATTTATATTAACTTTTTCATTGGATGGTGGGCAATATCATGCTTTGTATAATATTTAATCTGTATATATTTCCAATAGGTCCTCAACCTTACTGAGTCGATAGAATCATTTATTTGTACAATGGTAGTTTATTTTATTTCATTATGCATGTCATATAGATCTTAGTTAAAAGAAATTACAATGGGTGGGTTGTTGTTGATGGCGATTATCATATACTTCTTCGCCTTTTAATATACTTCCTAAAGACACATTCTTCATAAAATCTGCTACAAATCGAGTAGTCTTTTCATCTCTTGTTTCATGTATCTTTCTATGTGTATTATGACAATTTTGTAAACCCAACCAGGTTTCAGTTTCAGTTCATTGCATATGGTTTAATGCCCAAACCCAAATAAGCATGTTCATAAGAAATTAAAAATTTTCAACTTGAAAACATGAAACACATAGATAATTTCAATTTTAGCAATCTCTGAATGACAAACAGGAAATATCAGACTTCTCCTCGAAATCTATGCACTGAAACCTGCTGTACAGCCTCACACGTGTGGCTTAGGGAAACATGCAAACTGTCTTTTGTTAAACTAGTAGCAACAAGGAAGGTCTTCCTGCATGCAGAAGACTTAAATTAGGAAACCAGTTGTATTTAATTTACTTTGGAAAATAATTTAAAGTGATCTAAATTAACTCTAGTGAACCACTAGTTAAAGTGAAATTAGGGTTTTTGCTTTACCTAAAGTTATAAAAGAGAGATCAATTGGTGGAGAGAACACACAGACTTGTATTCCGATAGAGACATGATACAGATAGGGAGAGAAAGTCAGACAGAGGATTTAGCTAAGAAGACGGAGGATCACCGAGTAGTAGGATCATCGAGCTTCGTATAGCTGGGCCGTACACTCACACAAGAGGGTGTTGAGGTTTAGCTAGGATTTGCCTAGTGATTCTGTCGGGTACTGCATTCACCAGGTTTGGGTGAATTTGTAGTGATTGTAAAGTTCCATATTTTTGCATAATAAAATCTATATTTGACTGCTGCATCGGTTTTCCCATCTTGGGTTTTTTCGGGGGTTTCCATACCCAAAATAATAGTATCAATATTGTGATGTGATGATGTGAGTTATTTCTCAATTTTATATTCTGCTGCATACTGTAAAAGATATTCATGTGTGGTTATCAGTTGATATTTTGCATGCACTGTTTAGCCCTAGTTGAATATTAAAGGAAAATTTACATGGTATCAGAGCTCTGGTGAGCTAAAGCTGAGAGATTTGCAGCAACAGTGATAGATCAGGGGTAGTTCTATAGGAAGACACAAACCTAGACTTCCAGATCTAGGGTTTGACAGGTACACTTCACTATGGCCATGCAGTTGAGAGTTGAGGATAAACTCCAGGGTGCTCAGAACTTTCCTACATGGAAAGAGAGGATCACAAGGATCCTGGACGTTAGTGATGTTGAGGAGCACATCGACTCCACAAAAGCTGCACCCACTGATCCGACAGATCTGATAGCCTAGAAGAAGATTAATTCCAGAGTCATGTTGATTATCATGGATGGAGTGAAGGACCATATAGTCTCTCACCTTTCTGGTAAGAAGACCGCATTGGATATGTGGAAGGATTTGGAAAGTTTGTACCAGAGCAAGAACGAGAACCAGAGGATGGTGTTGCAAGAAAGGGTGTACAACACCAAGATGACCAAGGGAGGAGTGGTGCCTTATCTCACGAGGCTCACATAGATCAGGGATGAGCTTGGAGCTGTTGGCTCTAAGACTAATGATGAGGAGCTAGTTCGGATAGCCCTCAATGGCTTTTCTAAGCTACGAGACACCTTTGTCAAATGTGTTGTGGCTAGGGAAAAGCTCCCTGATTGGCAGAGACTATGGGATGACTTTGTGCAGGAGGAGACTCGCATGGGTCAAGGATCAGGCTCATCCAGCAATGCCCCACAGATTGTGGATGAGGAGGCTCTAGCCCTTACAGGGAAGAGCAAGGGGAAGGCAAAGAGGAAGAAAGATGGTAAGAAGAACCTTGACGTATCAAAGGTCAAGTGTTTTAACTGCCACAAGCAGGGAAACTTTGCCTCCCAGTGCCCAAACAAGAAGAAGAAGAGTAACACTCAGATGGCTGGATCTGCAGAGGTGGATGAGTTCAGCAGGAACGTCGATGAGGAGTTTTGCTTGATAGCTTGCATGGAAAGCACCGTAGGGAGCATCATATGGTACATTGGCAGTGGAGCATCTAGACACATGACTGGACAAAAGAGATTCTTCAGGGACTTGCAGGAGGGTGGAATAGGGATCCACGTTGAGTTGGGTGATGATGTGCGGTATTAGGCGCAGGGAGTTGTCACTGTTTCATTTGAGAGGGAGTCTGGCAAACCCCTCAGTTTTGTTGATGTGTTATATGTTCCAGGATTAACCAAGAACCTTATATTAGTCTCCACTCTAGAGGACAAGGAATATCAGGTGAAGTTCCGTGACCATAGAGTGTATATCAGGCCTAAGGGGTCAGATAGGAGCTTGGATTGGGTGATTGGCAGAAGGAGCGGGAAAGTGTACAGACTACACTTTGAGGCTACAAAGGCTCTAGTCAGCAGCAACAGCGGCAGTCAGGGTGAGTTGTGGCATAGGAGGATGGCACATTTACACCATGGAGCACTGAAGCATTTGAGACAGGTAGTCATTGGAGTTCCTCAAGTACAGGAGGAAAAGCATAACCACTGCAAGGGTTGTGCTTTGGGGAAGAACATCAGGAAGCCTTTCCCACAAAGTGAGCACAAGTCCAAGGAGCCCTTGGACTTGGTGCATTCAGATGTATGCGGACCTATGAGTGTCCATTCGTTCAGTGGTTACAGTTATGGCTTAACCTTCATTGATGACTATTCCAGGAAAACCTGGATCTATTTCCTAAAGGCCAAGTCAGAGGTCTTTGAGAGGTTTCGAGAGTTCAATACTCTTGTGGAGAACCAAACAGGAAAGAAGATTCGGGTGTTGAGGATAGACAACAGGGGTGAGTACACTTCCAATGAGTTCATGGAGTATTGTTCGGCTGAGGGGATCAAGAAGGAGCACACTATGCCCCATACCCCACAACAGAATGGAGTTGCAGAGCGGAAGAACAGGATTATGGTTGGAGCAGCCAAGGCCATGCTATTTGATCAGGGATTACCACTATTCCTCTGGGCCGAGGCATACAGGACTGCAGTATACATTCGAAACAGGTGTCCCCACGCTTCCTTGGAGAGGAAGACACCAGAGGAGGTATTCACAGGCACTAGCCCTGATGTGAGTCACATTCGCATATTTGGCAGTGTTTGCTATTGTCATGTTCATGCTGAGAATAGGAAGAAGCTGGACCCTTCTGGAGAGAAGGGGTTACTTGTTGGTTACAACGAGATTTCAAAGGCATATAGAGTTTACATTCTTGCTCGCAGGAGGATCATTATGAGCAGTGATGCCTAGTTCGATGAGGACAGGGCCTTGCGGAGATCTCTGGACAGAGCAGCAGCCAGCACAGGAGTCGAGAGTCAAGCTGGAGGAGGCAGATGTACAGGTAAAAACATAGAGCACAAGTTCTGGTGGTCAAAGGGAGTCAGGTGGACATGATCCTTCAGTCATTGACTTGAAGGATGAGCTGCAACAAGAGACAGATATCCAACAACTGCAACAGGTTGACACTAGGCCAAGGCCTAAGTGGTTTAGATCTACAGTGCAGGATTCTAGGGAAGTAGATCCTCCACAGACATCTTTTAGACGGAGTGTACCACCAGAGAGGCTTAGTTATATGGCACTGATGACAGAGTTGATTAACTCTGAACCTTCCAGCTTAGGGGAGGCTGCACAACATGATGTGTGGCAGGAAGCTATGGTTGAGGAGTATGACTCCATTATGAAAAACCAGGTATGGGAGGTTGTGTCGAGGCCATAAGGGAAAAAGGTGGTGGGATCCAGATGGATCTACAAGGTGAAGCATGCAACAGACAAAAGCGTGGAGAAGTACAAGGCACGCTTTGTGGCAAATGGGTTTTCACAAAAGGAGGGCATTGACTATGAGGAGACCTTCGCCCCTGTTGCCAGGTATTCTTCCATTCAGACCATTATCTCACTAGCAGCTGAGATGGGTTGGCGTATCCATCAGATGGACGTCAAGACTGCCTTCCTCAACGGAGTGATAGAGGAGGAGGTGTATATTGAGTAGCCAGAGGGGTTTGATGTGGAGAACAGGGAGACACATGTATGCAGACTGCATCGAGCTCTTTATGGGCTCAAGTAGGCACCTCGTGCATGGTACTTGAGGATTGACAACTATCTACGGGAGATGGGATTTTAGCGGAGTGAGGTTGATCACAACCTGTACTTCTTGAGAGGTGAAGTGCCTCTCAAACTGGTCCTATATGTGGACGATCTCTTTTTGATAGGAGCTGAGAGGCTGATTGGAGACTGTAAGTCCAACCTTGCAGTGGAGTTTGAGATGAAGAACCTTGGGTTGATGCATTACTTTTTTGGGCTTGGAGGTTTTGGCAGAGAGATTGGTGCTTCTTCATCGGACAGGGGAAGTATGCAGTAGAGATCTTGAAGAGATTCAGGATGGAGGACTGCAAGCCTATGGCCATACCTCTAGTTTCCAACTGGAGGAAGATTGATGCATCAGGGTCAGACGGATTTGATCCTACCTTGTATCGTCAGCTTATCGAATCGCTTATGTATCTTGTCAACACTCGACCAGACATCAGCTTTGCAGTCAACTCTTTGAGTCAGTTCAGGGTGGATCCTTGGAGAGTGCATTGGACGGCTGCGAAGCACATACTTTGCTACATCAGAGGTACATTGGAGTATGGATTGGTTTATGAGCGCAGGGGGAGTGTACAGTTAGCAGGTTTCACAGATGCTGACTCAGAAAGATGTGTAGAGGACCAGAAAAGTACTTCAGGTCGCTGTTTCAGCATTGGATCAGGGGTTGTCTCTTGGTTCAGCAGGAAGTAGAAGTTAGTGGCATTGAGCTCGGCAGAGGCTGACTACATGGTAGCCAGCATGGCTGCTTGTGAGGGTATGTGGCTGAGGAAGTTACTTGTAGGGTTGTTTGAGTGTGAGCTAGAGGCTACAGTAGTTCATTGTGACAATCAGAGTGGCATCAGGCTATCTGAGAATCCAGTGTTCCATGACCGGAGCAAACACATAGACATTAGATACCACTTCTTGAGAGATTGTGTTTAGAGGGGGACCATTCGGTTGGAGTAAATACATACATATGAGTAGGTGGCAGACATTTTCACCAAGGCACTTTGCAGACAGAGTTTTGTGAAGTTCAGGGATAAGTTGGGGTTGCTATTGAATCCCTTCCTTGTTGAGAGAGAGTGTTAAACTAGTAGCAACAAGGAAGGTCTTCCTGCATGCATGTGTTCTTGCATGCAGAAGACTTAAATTAGGAAACCAATTGTATTTAATTTACTTTTCCTAAGTTTACTTTGGAAAATAAATTAAAGCGATCTAAATTAACTTTAGTGAACCACTAGTTAAAGTGAAAGTGAAATTAGGGTTTTCGCTTTACCTAAAGTTATAAAAGAGAGATCAACTGGTGGAGAGAACACACACACTTGTATGTTGACAGAGACATGATACAGACAGGGAGAGAAAGTCAGACAGAGGGTTTAGTTGAGAAGACAGAGGAGCAAGCAACAGGATCACCGAGCTTCGTATAGCTGCGCTATACACTCACACAAGAGGGTGTTGAGGTTTAGCTGGGATTTGCCTAGTGATTCTGTCGGGTACTACGTTCACCAGGTTTGGATGAATTTGCAGTGATTGTAAAAGTTCCATATTTTCTCATAATAAAATCTATATCTGACTGCTGCACCAGTTTTCCCATCTTGGGTTTTCCGGGGGTTTCCATACCCAAAATAATATTGTCAATATTGTGATGTGATGTGAGTTATTTCTTAGTTTTATATTCGGTTGCATACTGTAAAAGATATTCATGTGTGGTTATCAGTTGATATTTTACATGCACTGTTTAGCCCTAGTTGAATATTAAATGAAAATTTACATCTTTGAATTCTGTGCAAAATCAGCAGCAATTAATTCTGAAAAATCCGTACTATACAGACACCATTAAATGTTGTCACTCCTCGAAAACCATGCTGTACTTTGCCTCGATTTTTGTGTTTTGTATAGTCTGAAACTGTGCGGCTTGTCTGGAAATTCATGCCAATTAATGCGTTTGTACGTTGTCTTGGGACTCATGTTGTACAACGTTCTCTTCCTCTGTTGTACGATTTGTGTAGAAAAATGTGCCTCTTATGCTCCTTGGAAAATGTGGAAGGGTTTCTCTGTCTGATTTTTCTTTCTCTCTTGCTCCTCTCTCCAAAAACTCTCTTTTTGGAAATGGGAACAATAAATCAGGTTGAGCCTTTCCCTATCCTTTTTGTTTGAGTAACCACCATTAGAAAATCAATGGCTTAGATTAAAAGCCCACTAAATGAGATTTATGGTTCAAGTTAAATTTCACTTTTTTCATTAAAAACATTTAATTCACTTTTAAATACTTTATTACCCGCCCACCTTTTTAATTCTCATAAAGTTACCTTTTAAAATAATAAATGACTCAAACTCACTTTTTAAAAGTCACTTTATTAAATGATGTCATTCTCACTTTTAAAAGTGCTAGGGACCACATTTAAGTGTCCTTGTCCACCCCAAGTCATGAATGGACAAACACTTCCTAGATAAAGTTTCAGCACTCCCTCTTATCGAGGAAGATGTTCTTTATCACCCCCATCTTCCCATTGAAATGAATATGCTTCCCTCTTCCCAAAGATTTCGTGAGAATGTCTGCTACCTGCTCATCAGTAGAAATGTACTACAACTCTACAACTCTTCTCTGAACATAGTCTCTGATGAAGTGATATCTGATCTCAACATGCTTTGACCTATCATGAAACACCAGATTCTTAGAGAGCCTGATGCAACTTTGATTATTGCCATGAAGAATAGTAGGCCTCAGCGCCCAACCAAATAAGTCTACCATCAACTTGCGAAGCCACAATTCCTCGCAACTAGATTGATTGGCTGCCATATGACTCGGCCTCTGTGGACCTCAAATTAACGGATTTTTGGATTCGATTGAACCACGACACATTTGCCTAGCCCAAACTGAAACAACAAACGGAAGTACTCTTTCGGTCCAATCTGAATCTGTGAAACCAACCAAGCCTGCTCCACCTGACCTTCGATAGTCCAAACCATAGTCTACTGTCCCAACAAGGTATCTCAAATATGTTTTGCGGCTGTCCAATGCACTCTCTTTGGCTCCACCATGAACTGACTGAGAGTGTTCATTGCAAAACTTATATCTGGTCTGGTGTTGACCAGATACATCAATGAACCAATAAGCTGGCTATACAAAGTAGGATCCACCAACTCTCCCTCAGAAGTATGAAGCTTCTTCCAGTTGATGATCATGGGTGTGGACATGGGCTTGCACTCCTCGCTTCAAAATCTCTTCAGAATATCTGCAACATATTTTCCTTGCCCCAGGAAAACATGTACATCCTCTTGCCACACCTCCATGCCTAATAGTAATGCATCAATCCAAGGTTTGTCATCTCAAACTTTGAAGCAAAATCTTTCTTGCATGCCTCAACCAGGTGCTCTCCTCTTGTAATGAACAAATCAACAACATATAGCAGAAGAATGAGTGGATGACATCCAACCACAATGAAGTATAGGTTGGGATCAACCTCACTTTTTTGAAGCCCAATCAAAAGCAAATCTCTTTTGAAACCCAATCGAAAGCAAATATGAATCAATCCTAGAGTACCAAGCCTGAGGGTTTGCTTCACAATACAAGGCTTTTTTCTGGCTGCGCACATGAGACTTCCTCTCATGAATCTCAAAGCCCTGTGGCTGCTTTAGATATACTGTAATGTCCTCTTCTGATTAGGCCTTGAGGCCCAAAACCGCTAACCTATGTGATTCCTGTGGGTTCGAACAGTTATTGACAGTTAGGGAATCATCTAAGGACTGATGCAATCCATAGAAAATCTAGGGCATCATCATTGGGTCAAGAAGGGCCACCGGGGCCAAAGGCCACCTTCGTGCATGCCATCCAAGCATTATTTAATAATGCATGCACTCATTTAAGTCTCGAAGCGCATGCATGCAAGTCAACTGCAAATTAGAAGATAAAGTGACCTAATTAGGTCAAAGATTAGGGTTTTCGCAGTTGAAAGTTATAAAAGGAGGATAAAGCGAAAGGAGACTTCACTTTTGATGATTATTATTTTGGGAGCTCTTGAATAGTAGCACAACAGTTGGGGTTGGAGACGGAGTCTTCAGCTAGCGGGGTTTTGGCAGTGAAACATCTTCCCTAGTCTCATTCAGGGTAAGCCATATAGGTTCACCATTTGCTCTTACATTCATTCATAGTTATCTAGTATACGGTATAGATTGTTGCAGGGACACGTGTGCAGCCGTAAGGGGGGGTTTTCAGCTAGAAATCCCTAATCAGTCGCTGGGTCTTCAGATCTCAATTTTACTTCGAAACTCAGGCACCATTCTCATCATTGACATCTTACTCCGGTACTTGGTGATTATCAGATCCGACCGTGCTCATCCGGAGCAGTTATCAGCTATTTCGGGATCAGGGGGGCGTGAGCAGCTGTCTCTCTGGAACAATTTGCTAGCCTGCCTAGAGACCTCAGAAACTCTCCGCATGTACCAAGCATTCTCTCTGGCATGGGAAGGCTATCAGTCTTGCAAATCGACAGCTTCATCGGACACCTCCTTCACTAAAAACGTCACCCTTATTTGATCTGGGGTTCTTGCTGTTGGGGTTTCACCAGAAGCAGAAGATATCAGTCCATCTCCGATTCAGTTCTTGATGCTTGCATAGTCTCTCAGGAGCAGTCCGGCCAACTTATCAGTGGTAAGTGTTCATTCTATCTCACAAACCCTAACCCTAATTTTTGCTATAAAATAGGGATTTTTGCATGGCAGTTTGCATGCTCTGTTGTATCAGCATATTTGCATAGAAATAGAAATATCGGGATTTGGGATATTACAGTGGTATTAGAGCTATCTTCATGGCCAGCTGTGGGCTTAAGAAATGAGACATAGATGAATACAGAAGGAGACCCTTTTGTAACCTATAGGAGGAGAAAGAGTAGATACACGGGAATTTGAGGATATCCAACTAGAAGATACCAATTCAGACATGAAACAAACAGGTATACACTCGGATAGGGGAAAAGGAACGGGAGAAGAGGAGGATAGGATGGAGTTTCATAGCTTAGTATCTACATTGCAAGACTTAGCCAAAGGGCAAAAAGATGTACTCAATGCAATCAACAGACTATCGGCGAAACCAGAAATAGGTACCAACAGTACACCTCCCTCACCGGTAGATCGGGGATCTACAAGCAGCAGTGGAAAGGTTGCGTACACTAATATGCAGAATACACCGCACATATATAGCAGACCTTCCAACAGGCCTACTATGCCTCACTTCTTGGCGGATACAGTAGGTGGTCCAGTCATGCAGGTAGAACCTAGTGAGCCTTTTGGGGCTTATTTGCAGGAATATAGAGACTTAGGGGATGAATTTCATGTTGCCATGTCCTTTTCAGATTTCCGCAACATGAAGAGTAGGAACAGGCTTAGGAATTTCAACAAGGGCTTCAATCACAACTATGAGTTGCAGAAGACCTTGGGTAGGTTGACCATTTCGAACTTTGATGGGACTAGCGGAGGATCAACGAGGATATGGGTTCAAAAGTTGGATACCTATTTCCAACTCAATCCCATGACAGAGACAAATGCCATTAAGTTGGCTACACTCCACCTGGACGGAGAGGCTCACGAGTGATGGTACCACGGATTGGTGACATTGGGTCACAACACCATACACTCCTACGGTGAGTTCACTCAGAAGCTCATAGAGAGGTTTGACAGGAAGGATCCAGAGATGCATTTCAGGGAGTTGGCTCAACTCAAACAGACCAGTAGTGCAGAAGCCTTCATCTCAGAATTTCAGAGGATAGCAGTCATGGTAACAGATGTGTCAGAGAACAGGTTGACTATGTTATTCACTGAGGCCCTAACAGAGCCACTACGGGGATGGGTGAAAGCCTACAAACCCATCACTCTACAAGATGTCATTAGTAGAGTCAGAGATCTTCAGGATTCAGTCCCCAAAAACAGGTTCCCACTGAAAACCAATTTTCCTGTTAGGGACAAGGACAAGAAACCTTTCCAGCAGGATGTACCCAAGAAAACATGGTTAGACAAGGACACTAGGAAAGACTTGAGAAGGAAGAAATTATGCTTCACTTGTCAAGAACCATGGGTACCAGGACACAGGTGTGCAGGGAAGGCGAAGGCTCACTACATTGAGGTATATTTGGACAGTGATGAGGATGACTATGAGCAGGAAGCCACAAAAGAACTACGGGCAGTTGAGGAAGAATCACACCATGGTGATACACTAGAGGGAGTCATTGCTACATTATCTGGAGTGCCAAGATTCCATATTCTCAGGGTCAGGGGAGTAGTATAGGGTCACAGAGTAGGAGTATTGATTGATGGGGGAGCAACCCACAATTTCATTGACTCCGCTTGGGTAGCCAAGAGAGGTATTCAGACCGAGAAGTTCGAAGGATTCACTGTAGTAGTAGCAGGGAACTCCAGCATGGAGTGCAACTACTGGATTCCAAAATTGAATGTCACCTTAGGTAACTTTCAGATGACAGATTCCTTCTATGTAGTGGATGTATTGGATACTCATGTAGTATTGGGTGTTCAGTGGCTTTATTCTATAGGGAAATACACTACAGGCTACAGGGCAATGGAAATGGAATTCCAGCGGCCAAACAACAAACAGGTAGTTTTGAGGGGCATGAACACTTATCCCCCAAAATCGGTCTCGTCACAGAGAATGGAGGCAGTACTCCGACATGATGATATAGAATGGGCTGCAGAATGTTTTGTCACCTTTAGGAAACCCCTAGAGACCAGCACACAACACCCAAGTGACATTCAAGCCTTGCTACAAAAACATGAAAAGGTTTTTCGGGACCTTCCATTAGGTAGACCGCCAGACCGAGGCTTTGAACACATCATTGAGCTAGAGGAGGGGACACAAGCAATCATCACCACTCCTTACAGGCATCCCAAAAGATACAAGGATCAGATTGAGAAAACAATCAAAGAATTAGTGGACCTTGGATATATTCAGCCCAGTTCTAGCCCCTTCGCATCCTCAGTAGTTTTGGTCAAGAAGAAGGATGGTACACTGCGAATGTGCATTGACTATCGAGCACTCAACAAAAAGAACTTCGGGGAGCTAAATACTTCTCCAAGATAGATCTTCGCTCGGGATACCATCAGATCAGGGTAAGGGACCAAGATATCTCCAAAACAGCTTTTCGCTGTCACTATAGTCACTATGAGTTTTTGGTCATGCCCTTTGGACTTACCAATGCTCCAGCCACTTTTCAGTCATGCATGAACCACACCTTCAGAGCACAGCTACGTAAGTTTTTGCTAGTATTCTTTGATGACATCCTGATTTACAGCAAAACATGGGAAGAGCCGCTGAAACACCTGGACGAAGTACTAAGCATTTTAGAAGAACATTCGCTTTATGCGAAAATGTCCAAGTATGAGTTTGGCATGAAGGAAATGTTGTACTTAGGACACATAATCAATGCTGAAGCAGTACGGGTTGATATGGAGAAAATCCGAGCTATCAGAGATTGGCCCACGCCAAAAACAGTCATAGAATTGAGAGGTTTCTTGGGTCTGTGCACTTATTACCGATGATACGTTAAGGGATTCTCCCAATTTGCAGCACCCCTCACAGATCTCACAAAGAAGGGAGCGTTCACTTGGACAGACTTAGCACAGAAGACCTTCGAGGAGATGAAAGTTATTATGAGTTCCTGTCCAATTTTAGCATTACCAGACTTATCACAACCCTTTGTAGTAGAATGTGATGGCCCAGGGGAAGGGTTAGGAGCAGTGTTGATGCAAAACCATCACCCTATTGCATTTGAGAGCCGTGAACTGAAGAACTACGAGCGCCACTACTCCATATATGACAAAGAGATGCTAGCCATCTTACATGCTCTCACAAAATTCAGACAGTACCTGGTGGGCAGTAAGGTCAAAATCAAAACCGATCATAACAGCCTCAAGTATATTTCCTGGAGCAGAAGGAACTGAATGAGTGCCAATAGAAATGGGTCAGCAAAGTACAAGCCTATGATTTCGAGATCGAGTATGTAAAAGGTAAGAATAATGTAGTAGCTGATGCATTATCCAGGAGTCCTGCCTCATTATCTCTCAGTAGTATATCCACAGATTGGAGAGCACTTCTCTTAGTAGAATACTCCAAAAATAAATTTGCTTGTGAATTATTGGATGGACAAATTCAGGATGACAGGTACAGGATTGTTGATGACATCATCTATTACAAGAACAGGATATACCTCGTCCCAGAATCCACATTGAGGAAGAAGACCATTCAGGCAGCACATGACTCTCCATTATCAGGGCATCAAGGTTTCTTGAAGACCTACAGGCAGATCCGAGAGAGGTTCTCATGGAAAGGCCTCAAGGGGGAAATTATGCAACATGTACGGGAATGTAGCGTCTGTCAGCAGAACAAGATTGAGAACATCCATCTAGCAGGGTTACTTCAGCCACTACCTATTCCAGAACAAAAGTGGGAAAGCATCTCCATGGACTTTATTACAGGATTGCCCGAGGTCGAAGGGCGAGATTGTTTATATGTAGTAGTTGACAGACTGACCAAGTTTGCACATTTCTTTTCGATATCATCAGACTACCCGGCAGCTCAAGTAGCTGAATTATTCTTCAGGGAGGTCTTTAGGTTACACGGGTTACCTAAGACCATTGTCAGTGATCGGGATAGCAGATTCGCAGGTGCCTTCTGGCAGGAACTATTCAGATTAGTGGCGACCGAACTAGCTACCAGTACGAGTTATCACCCCTAGAGCGATGGACAAACTGAAATAGTCAACAAGTGGATCGAAGGATATTTAAGGAACTATGTAGCAGGGCAGCAACAAACCTGGATCAAATGGCTACACTTAGGGGAGTATTGCTACAATACTACCTATCACATGTCTATTAGGATGACTCATTTTAAGGCATTATATAGTTACGAGGCCTTGGCCTATGCAGATTTGGCATTTGGAGACAATAGGGCTCCTAAGGCTAAGGATTGGATATAGGACAGTCAAGACATTCTGAAAATCTTGAAGGAAAACTTACAAACAACCCATAATCAACAGAAGTTGTATGCCGCCAAACACAGGATTGAGCGGAGCTTTGAGGTAGGGGATTTGGTATACTTAAGGCTCCAGCATTACAGACAGTCTTCGCTTAAGAAGAAAGGAGCAAAAAAGTTAAAACCTCGCTTCTATGGACCCTACAGAATAATCAGGAAGGTGGGAGAGGTGGCATACGAACTAGAACTTCCACAGGAAAGTAAAATTCACAATGTGTTCCATGTGTCTAACTTGAAGAAGACCCTTGGGCAACACATTGCTCCATCTACAGAATTACCTCCTTTAGATGATGAAGGATTGCTGATACTGATTCTCGAACGGATCATACAGACTAGAGAAAGGAAGCTCAGGAACAGGGTAATCAGAGAGTACTTGGTTCAGTGGAAAGAACTACCGCCAGAAGATGCCACATGGGAAGGTGAACAGGTATTGTAGCATCCCAGTTTGCAATTGCTTGAGGACAAGCAATCTCAAGCGGGGAGGACTGTAATGTCTTCTTCTGATTAGGCCTTGAGGCCCAAAACCGCTAACCTATGTGATTCCTGTGGGTTCGAGCAGTTACTGACAGTTAGGGAATCATTTAAGGACTGATGCCATCCATAGAAAATCTAGGGCATCATCATTGGGTCAAGAAGGGCCACCGAGGCCAAAGGCCACCTTCGTGCATGCCATCCAAGCCTTATTTAATGATGCATGCACTCATTTAAGTCTCTAGGCGCATGCATGCAAGTCAACTGCAAATTAGAAGATAAAGTGACCTAATTAGGTCAAAGATTAGGGTTTTCGCAGTTGAAAGTTATAGGAGGAGGATAAAGCGAAGGGAGACTTCACTTTTGATGATTATTATTTTGGGAGCTCTTGAATAGTAGCACAACAGTTGGGGTTGGAGACGGAGTCTTCATCTAGCGGGGTTTCGGCAGTGAAACATCTGCCCTAGTCTCATTCAGGGTAAGTCATACAGGTTCACCATTTGCTCTTACATTCATTCATAGTTATCCAGTATACGGTATAGATTGTTGCAGGGACACGTGTGCAGCTGTAAGGGGGGGTTTTCAACCAGAAAGCCCTAATCAGTCGTTGGGTCTTCAGATCTCAGTTTTACTTCGAAACTTAGGCACCATTCTCATCATCGACATCTTACTCCGGTACCTGGTGATTATCAGATCCGACTGTGCTCATCCGGAGCAGTTATTAGCTATTTTGGGATCAGGGGGGCGTGAGCAGCTGTCTCTCTGGAACAATTCGCTAGCCTGCCTAGAGACCTCAAAAACTTCGCATGTACCAGGCATTTTCTTCGGCATGGGAAGGCTATTAGTCCTGCAAATCGACAGCTTCATCAGACACCTCCTTCACTGAAAACGTCACACTTATCTGATCTGGGGTTCTTGCTGCTGGGGTTTCACCGGAGGCAAAAGATATCAATCCATCTCCGATTCGGTTCTTGATGCTTGCATACTCTCTTAGGAGCAGTCCGGCCAGCTTATCAGTGGTAAGTGTTCATTCTATCTCACAAAACCTAACCCTAATTTTTGCTATAAAATAGGGATTTTTGCATGGCAGTTTGCATGCTTGGTTGTATCAGCATATTTGCATAGAAATAGAAAATATCGGGATTCGGATATTACATATACCTCCTCCTATAGAACTTAGAAGATTGTTGAGGAAAGTGGTCTTCACATATATTTGACGAATCCTTTAACCCATCTTTGCAACAATGGAGATCATTGCTTTGATCGAAGAAAATATAGCAACCAATGCAAAGGTCTCATCATAATCAACTCCCTCTACCTGTGAGAACCCACGCGCTACAAATTGAGCTTTGTATTTCTCGATGCTGCCATCCACAGCATGCTTGATTTTATAGAGCCACTTGGAAGTCACAACTGACTTCCCCTCTGGTCTTTGAACAACCTTCCACACATCATTCTTCAGGATGGAATTGTACTCTTCCATAATGGCATCTCTCCAAACATGATGTGTGGATGCCTCCTCATAAGTAGCAGGCTCAGATTCACACAAGTTGGTCACTTGTGCCAATTAACTGGAAAATCTCCAGGTGGCTTGCTCACTCTGACCTCCCTCCTAAGTGGCCCCACAGACTCCTAATGAGGATGTAGCATCTCGTGGTAGACCCTCCTCTACATCCTCATTAGACGATTGTCTCCCTAAAGAAGTACTTGTGGTTTGAGATCTGGTGCCTGGTGAACCTGAACCTGAACCATGTGTACCCGAATCACTTGAATGTGAACCTGTCCCTATACTAGAAGTCCCTATAGACAGTCCCTGAAACTGATGAATCTGTAATCTGAGACCCAGTTACCCTTGAGACCTGTGACCTTGTGCCCTGACTCGCTGAACTTTGTGATGCTGTCAGCTGTGGAGTAGTAACCTGCTGCTCTCCATCTCAGACTCCCGATATCTTCTAAAGGCTCGCTCCTCCTCAAAGTTTACCTCCCTCCTTACTACAACTTTCCTCTGTGAAGGAAGGTATATGCGATAAGCCTTTGAAATCTCATCATATCCAACAAAGATACTCCCTCTCTGGTAGCCTCCATCTTTGTCCTTTTCTCAAAAGGGACATGTGAATATGTTAGGCATTTGAAAATGCGGAAGTGGCCTATCTCAGGCTTCTTTGTGGTGAACATTTCCTTTGGAGTTTTGCACCCCATGGCACGGTGCAAACTCTCGTTCTATACAAAAACTGTGCTACACGCCTCATCGCATAGAGAGAAAGGAAGACTTTGATCATGCAACATGGGTCTAGCTGCACCCACTATGGAACGATTCTTGTTTCTAGCCACTCCATTTTTCTATGGAGTGTAGGGAACTGTCAACTGCCTCCTAATGCCCTCTTGTATACAAAACTCATCGAATGCATGAGAGGAATACTCACCCCCATTTTCTGATCTGAGTACCTTGATCTTTTTTCCTGTTTGGTTCTGCACAAGAGCTTTGAACTCTTGGAACCGAAGCCAGACGTCTTCTGACTTCTGGCTTCTTAGAAAGTAGATCCAGGTCTTCTTGGAAAAGTCATCGATGAACGTGATGTAGTACTCAAAACCTGACAAACACCCCCTTTGATCAACTGTCACTGCTTAGAAAAACAGTCTTGGTGTACTTTCCCAAAGCACACCCTCTGCATACACCACTATGCTCTGTGCTGAAATCTGGCAAACCTGTAGTCATGTCTTTCAACATCCTAAGCTGAATGATGAAGGTGGGACATCCTCCTGTGCCATAACTCACACAACTCACTGTTTCTCTATGTGTGTTAATGCATGATGTGGCCGAAAGAGAAACTTGTACAGTTTTCCACATCTAACTCCAATCGCATATGAAGCAGATGGACCCTCTACTTTGGGAAAGATTTACACTTTCCCATCTAGGACATACCCCAAGGCCTCTGTCATTGATCATGGAAACTAAAACAAGATTCTTCTTCAGCCTAGGGACGTACAAGAATTGGGCTCCATGGATTCCCTGTCAAAGCGGACTGTCCCATGTCCAATTGTTCTCACCATTGTATCATCACCCAATACAACCTCCAACTTCGAGCTTGTCTTTGAAATCTTGGTGAACATGTCTCAAACACCTGTCATATGACTCACATCTCCACTATCAAGTTACCATGTGGAGGAAGTAGTGGAAGCGTTAAGTGAATGCCCAACGATCATAGAATGCTCTGTTTGGTCCTCAATATCCTTGTTGGTGATGGATGATGCTCTCTCAACAGCCACCGACAAAGAGAGAGAATTCTCACTCGAATCTAGTAGCATACTCATCAATCTCTACTGAAGCTTTTGTCTGCTGTTTTTTTTTCTACTTGTTTGGGCATTGTTCAACATAATGCCCAAACTTTTGACAAGCAAAGCATTTCACTTTGCTCATGTCCTTTTTCTCGCCATCTTGTTGCTTGGTTCCACCCTTGGAACCCTTCTTGGGCTTTTTCTTCTTACCCTTTGCTGCTAATGCCACATTTTCCTCATCCTCCTTGTTGTGAGATGTACTGCCCTCTACATATCACCTGCAGGTCTTCTCTTGTATGAAATCACCCCAAAGACGATCCTATGTAGGCATGTGCTCACGAGAGAAGAGTTGAGATTTAGAGGTTACAAAGGAAAATTACGGGATGAAGGTTATTGGTTTTACAAAGTCGTGTTGGTTTCGGGTGAGAGATTAAGGTTGGCATGGGTAGAAAGAAACATGTGGGTGGTGTTGGCTAATTTGTAACTTGAGATAGTTTTGAATGTTGGGAGTTATGAATATATGAAAGGGCAATTGTTTTGGAATTTGTGCACTATCTTTTCATGGGAATATGATTGGATATTATTAGAGGAATTGGAAATAAGATGTTGGTTACTACTTTGCATTTGTAAAGAATTGCCTAGTTGACAGAACATTGCTATTGGTTGCAAAAGACGTTTTTACTTGGGATATGTAGAAAAAATAAGATAATGTTATGAATGTCCAAAACGATCACCACAAATAGGTTATAGGGATTGTAAAGTACAAGAGTGTGTACTAGAAAGTGGGAGTGCAAAGGCTACTTTGTAAAATAGATGTAAAAGCAACAAGGTAAAAGCATATCTAAACTATGCTATACTAGATAAGACTCTGCAGTCTAGTATAATGAAACAAGAAAGTAAATTAGGGATACATAAATAAGTAAGTACTGGAGAGAATAGACAAATAACTACTCCAAAAAAGTGGGAGGGGATGCTGTATTGCTTGAGAAGCATTGATCAACCTCTCTTAATGCTCCCACTCCTGATCATTCGAGGGCATAAAAAAGAAACTAATGATAGATGATTTATCATAGGATTTGGATGAGTTGGAAGATTTGGTCTTAGATGTATTCTGTGAATTATCCTAAGATCTAAGACTACACCCTCGCAAGGACTTGGTAGTTTGAGCTTAGGGTGTCTCTTTGGTCCTCATGGATCTAATGCATGACAAAGTGCTACTATCTATCTGCCTCTTGGTGTCTTTGACTCTTTGCTTGATGTGAGCACCAGAAAGAATGAAGTGATCGACTTGGAGGTGTTCCTGCTTTGCGGTGGTTGTTGCATACAGTGAGATCTAGGATTGAGGGCCTCCAACCGGTATAGGACCAGGCATCTCCGCTTCGGGAACCAAAAGAAGATGGAGAGAGTTTTGAGATTCCTTGAAAAGATAGAGAAATTGTCCTCTAACCTCATAATATATGGGGTACTTGAGGATAAAGTGCTCCTCTATCTCTCTTTTGAAGATGATAGATTTGGGAAATCTTGTTGTCTTGTGTTGTATAATGATCTATCTCGACATGAAGATAACGAGAACCCATTGAAAATTACCCAAGCATAATTTGAAGAGATTGCATCCAATGTTTAAGGGGGATAAACTATAAGGCCATCCCCCATCTCCATAAAGTGATTTTCATGAAAGGTCATCTTGGGGTTTAAATCCCTTGTAGGATCTACATAGGCAACTTGAATACATTTATGAAGCTGTCCTCTTTGATTATCTTATTCAACTCCCACTTGGTTGTCAAGAGTCGACTGAGAGCATTAAGAGAAGTAAGAGAGTGACCTCCACAAACCAACGTTAAGCATGATTGGAAGTACTGGAAGTGGCTATGGACTCTGAAGTGTAGTGAGCAAGGGAAGGATAACGATCTCGTTTGGTTATTGAGTCAACATAACAATTGACTTGGTATAGAAGGGAGATTAGACCAAAAATGGTTTCAAGCTTGAAGGGAAGGACTCCAAACCTTTTGCTTGAACAATGATTTGTGGAATTGTCCTCTTGCATTTGATGATGCAATGGAGCATGAGGATGTGAACTCTCTTGGTCATGGCGTAGTTTGACTCAAGTAGATTAGGTTTCCATACCTTGAAATCATATAAAGAACTTTAGGTCTTATAATGTTGTTGATGAGATCCATCTTGGATGATATGTCTTGGACGTGGATATTGAAGCATGTCTTGTACGTGGATATGAAAGCATTGGCCCTCAAGGAGAACAAGGGAACCATACTTTTGTTGATTCAGAGTTGGAGGGATTTTTGAGCTCTTGTATAATTGAACCCTTGGTATGTGTGTGCAGTGGTGATATCAACCTCCACCCCTTGGAAGTAAAAATGTTATTACGAGAGAACATTCTTCATCTAGTTGAAAAGCATTACCATGGTTTTACCAAGGTTGATCCTCATTTGGCGAATCTTTCAAAAACTAGCTACAACATCACATTGTCTTTGTAATGCTTTCGAGGGGAAGAACAAGAGGATCACATTATTAGCAAAAAGGAGAATGGAGATTAAGACTTGGTGAAGAAGTCACTCAACAAAAAGGATAATGGAGATCAAGACATGGTGATGAAGGAACCCATTCGTTGGCTATATATGCTCTCGAAGAAAAGGCTCCAATTTATTGAAGTAAACCCCAAATAGTGTAGGGGACCCCACTAGTACTCCCAGTGAACTTTGAAACTCCATGAATTGTGCGGAGTTTGCCAAGTATGGACTCATGGAGGCGCATGATAGTCGTGATGAAGACCTCTGCGATGCCAATGTCTTTATGTCTCTAGAACCAGGCCTTCCTTGGGATTGAGTTTTGAAGAATGCATGACACAAGACCAAAAACCAATCCTTTGCAATAAACAAGTGTAGAGTTGGTGTTTTCCAGTCAAGGTAAAGGAAGACAAGTAAAGATCCTGTTGCTGCCTAATTCGCACCTCGGGTAACGTGGCAGAAATCTTCAAGCCACTGGGTGCGACCTTGGGGGCAAGCTTGAGCCAAGTGCTGTCACCTGATACTCAGCTCCTCCGTCTAGGCCAACTCCTAGCGAAGCCAAGGGGGGTGGACCCTAATGAAAAGTAAAATCTAAGGTTTTTACTCTACGAGAGAAGTAGTTAATTCTAGGAGTTTTAATATGTAATGGATGAATTTAAGAAATAACCAATTACTGCCAACACAATTTAACCTTAGCAACACCTTAATTCAAATTAGATACACCAAATTCAATGACACATTGCGAGATTAACTTATGCAAAAAAGGAACAGAAAAGACCAGTGCCAAAATGAAAAAAGCGCTTGCAAAAGTGGGTTGCTAGTGTAATGTCCTCTTCCTTTTAGGCCCTGAGGCCCATACCGCTAACCTATGTGATTCCTGTGGGTTCGAGCGGTTACTGATAACTAGGGAATCATATCAGGATTGATGCCATCCATAGAAGATCTACGGCATCCTCACTTGGTCAAGAAGGGCCACCTGGGCCAAAGGCCACCTTCATGCATGACCATGCTCTTTTCCATGCTCCATGCATGACCATGCTCTTTGCATGCAAGTCAACGGCAAATTAGAAGATAAAGTGACCTAATTAGGTCAAAGATTAGGTTTTGCGCAGTTGAACTTTATAAATAGAGGGTAAAGCAAGAGGAGAACTCACTTATGATTATTGATTATTTTGGGAGCTCTTGGATAGCAGCACAGGGTGCAGCACAACAGTTGGGGTTGGAGACGGAGTCTTCAGCTAGCAGGATTTCGGCAGTGAAACATCTGTCCTAGTCTTATTCCGGGTAAGCCATACTGGTTCACCACTTGTTCTTCATTTCATTCATCAGTTATATAGCACAAGGTATAGATTGTTGCAGAGGTATGGTGCAGCGGTAAGAGGGGGTTTTCAACCAGAAAGCCCTAATCAGCTATTGGGCCTTCAGATCTCAGTTTCCTTCCGAAACTTGGGCATCATTCTCACAAGCAGCTTCATACTCCGGTACCCAGTGACTATCAGCTCCATCTGAGCTCATCCGAAGGAGTTATCAGCATTTCCAGACCACCAGGGGCGTGAGCAGCTGCCTCAGAGAACCAAGACGCTATCAGACTTAGAGGGCTCAAAACTGTAGTATATTCCAGCCAATCTCTCCGGCACAGCAAGGCTATCAGCCCTGCAAATCGGCAGATCCATCGGGCACCTCCTTCCTTGAGGGCGTCACCATTTTCTCTGCTTGGGCGTCTTATTGCTGGAGCATTCACCGGAGACGGGAGAGATCAGTTCCTCTCCGATCCAGATCTCAGTACTTGCAGACTTTATCTGCAGCAGTTCCGCCAGTTATCAGTGGAAAGTGTGTATCGTATCTCACAAACCCTAACCCTAATTTTTCCTATAAAATAGGGATTTTTTCCTGGCAGTTTGTAAGCCCAGTTGTATCCGCATAATTGTTTAGAAATAGACAATATCAGGATTTGGGATATTTCAGTGGTATCAGAGCTATTTTCTTGGCCAGCTGTGGGCTTAAGAGATGAAAAGTAGATGAATACAGAAGGGGATCCATTTGTAACCTATAGGAGGAGGAAGAGTAGGTACACAGGAGACTTTGAAGATATCCAGCTTGAGGATACCAATTCCGACATGGAACAGACAGGTATTCATGCGGATAGGGGAAAAGGAACGGGAGATGAGGAGGATCGGATGGACTTTCGCAACTTGGTCTCTGCATTGCAAGACTTAGCGAAAGGACAAAAAGAAGTCCTCAATGCCATCAGTAGACTGTCAGCGAAACCAGAACCAGGTATCAGCAGTACACCCCCTTCAGCTAGAAAGCTTGCCTTCTTAGGATCTTTGCTAGCCTCTTGAGGAGAATGGCAAGCAAATCTTAAGCACAAAATGCTAGATCAAACTTTTAAATGCATAGAAACTCTTTCAACAAGTTTTTTAATTTTCAAAATTTTTTAAACTTGCGGAAAAAAGGGAAAAGTAACTAGATCTAAAATTTTAAATGTACCCTTGAAGCAGACTAGAAATAGAAACTTTTAGACATCAGATCTATCTTTGATATGACTTTAGATGCTAGATCCAATGTAGAAACATTTGAAACCGAAAGAAAAATTTAAGAAATTTGTAGATCAAAATTCAAGGAACCCAGAGTAGAGCAAGAAATAAAGGACAGAAAAAGCTTCCTTGGTGAGATCAGAGGGACAGAGTTTATTTTCAAATTTTGCTGAAGGAAAGGTAGAGTACATTCGCTCATCAATACTCCAGCATTAGCTTCCTGCAAAAGTTTATCAACACTAGCAATGGGGATTAAAAAATACCTGTGTAAACCGAAAGAGACTACAACAACAATGTAGATCCAAGCATGAAATCATACATATATCAAATAGTCTTCCAAGACTTGCAATAAAAGAGTAACCTAACAAGAATTGCCTTTTATCTCTACAAAAATACCATTTCCTTCCGAAAGCAATTTAATCCCAAACATATGCAAGCATGAAAACAAATACAGGTTACCTCACAAATGTAGAGTAAACTTTATCCAAACATCCATAGATCCCACACATAAATTGCCTCCAAAGCCTTTTATTCACAATACTTCAAGAAAAATTTACAAGTTTACAAGCAGAGGTTCCACCTTTGATGCTGAACAAAGGAGAAGAGACCAGCCTATATAGGAAAAGGGAGACCCAGGGGGGCCTCATCAATACTGAAGATGAAGTCAGAGTAAAAAAGGGTGACAACAAGAGTTGATTTCCAGTTGAGATGAGGAGGTATGCGCCACCTCTCATGAGATTTCTCAACGCCTATCTTGAGAACGCCATCCATGCAACATGTATGCCAACCACCGAGACAAAGTATGACCAACCTCGAAGGCAATCACGCCAAGGATAAATTAGATCAAGATTTGACTTAGATTGTCCTTCAATCAAGTCGCCAGGCAATCTAACCACAATCGCCAGTCAACCAGCTCCACACGCCAATCAGCTTGTCCCACTCACGCTAATCCAAAAATTGTACGGATCAATATGACGTGAGCAAAAAATGTTATCCCCTTTCCGCAAGCTTTGACTTATGGTAATTGATAAAATCTAAACCAAAGTTCACATGTATGCCGAATAATTAAACCATACTTTGAAGCTTGATGTAATACACTTGAAGGGGGTCCACTCCATCATGGGTAGCGCAACTCACTACACCAAAGTTTAAGAAAAGTAAGTCTAACTTGGTCTAAGCCGATATAATGTTTTAAATATGACAGGGGGTCCACCCCTTCCCCATACCATGCTTACGAATTCCTCATGAACTTGACGTCACCATCATGTCATAACTTGGTTCATATTTTTTTCTTAAACCAAAGTTTAATATTCACTACCTCATATGGAGAGGGACGCACTCCTTAGGGGACCCATGCCATGTCACCCCATAACCTCAATATTTTAATAATTTGACTTTTTAAACCTTTGACTAAAGTGCCAATTTGTCCAAATTTAGCATTAAAATGCTATTTTATGCACTTTTAGCCCAAGTAATGCCTCACGGGGTGCTTCGGTTGCTTGACTGATGTAGAAAGTGGTCCCATGGGTAAAGTGGACGCTCCGGGTGTGAAAACGAGTGTCCCATGTCAGAAACGGACTCCGTATTTGACTTTTATTACAATCTGAAGTTTTTTAATTAAACCATTAAAAATGGCTTAAAAAACGAAAAAAAATTATTTTTTGCGGAAATTGACGAAACTCTAGGGGGACCTAGTACATGTCCATACGACTCAATTCGAATGCCTAGCATGGCGAAAAACACTGACATGAAGGCTCTAATAACCTCCCTAGGCCGCAACACCAAGATGACTACCCCAGCTTTGGAGGTGTGAGTGAAAAACTCAGAAATTATTAGTCATTTGTTCAACAACCAATAATAACCAAGGGAAAAAACACTCTAGGCTAGTCGGCTTGATGCTTAAGTCTGGGAAGCCGAGCCTTTTATAAAAAATTAAATGCTAGGACATTTTTTACAATTTCCCCAAGGGGGTATAAACATGCGTTACAAAAAATAAAACGACCCTGGAGGCCTGAAAGGACTTTTGAACTCTGAATATGAACAAGTATCTTGTTCATCACTGGCGGCTCATTGAAAGTCCAACTAGGTGCAGCCTAGTCGGTAACAGATCCATAGAGGTGTGTGTGGATAAGATGTTTAGATCCAAGGGGATGGATAAGTGACAATGGTTTGGAATTCCAGCAGATTGTCTTGGTGACTCCTTTTAATAGATTAGAGCTTATCCTTCTCTCTCTCTCTCTCTCTCTCATGTATCTTTAATTTATGAACATTGAGTTCCATTTGGATTTGAACAAGTTGCATGCATTCTCCTCTCCAATTCCATTATTGTTCCACACACACATATAATAAAACAATCTCGTCTATATCACCATGGTAGTTTGTTGTTGATCTCAACTTTCCTAGTAGAATCAAATCAATGTATGTGTAGACAACAAATATCTATTTCTCTTAACATGAGATATTCTATATTGGTCATCTTTGAGCAATTTAATTTACGTTTTACAGGATGGATCATGGTTCCATGGTTGGCCCTTCAATAAATAATAATTCTTATTAGGTTGGGGGTGCTTGGTTGACCACGCTTATGATTGGTAATGGCATAACTAGGGAGGGGAGCATTAGTGTTCTGGATAAAAGAAGGTTATGTACTTGCTAGAGTCAAGACATGGTATAGCGATAGTGTGGGGGAACTTGTAGATAGGGGTGGTGTTTATGGGGGTCGCGAGGCTAAGTAGTCCTTCCACCTAGATTGTGAATCATCTCGTGGTGACTCATAGAGGATGGTGCAAATAACAATGAAATTGGGAGTATGGATGAAAGGAATGTCTGTAAGCAAATTGCACCATTATTTGTTGTTTTTGGGTCTTGTTCTAATCACTTAGAAGAAACTACATGCAATTAGTACTTCACCTAACAATAGTTTTGTTGTCACCAAGCTTGTAGTTTCCTATGTATGATGGATGGTAGAGGGGCAAGCAACTAAGGAGGTGGAACCAAGACTGCCTAGAGTCCCAAATGGATGGTTGTCACGCCAATCAAGGCAGTCTTCGCTTTATGTTATCTAAGTCCAAGACAACAATGGGGGAGACCCAGATCTACTATCGACTGGAGAGATAAGACCTAGACACCAGATCAGATCAATTATGGCTTGAGGTACGTAAGATGTAAAGTAATTAGAAACTCTAGATCTATGGATGATAGTAGTAAGTGGACTTGGGCTTTGGATGAGGGCTTCAGTCATACGAGGGTTGATCCAAAGTGACCTGTTAGGGGTAATACTAGATCTAGGGTTAATGTACTAGCAACTAATGAAGATAACCACTGTCTTGGGAAATGTAACTGAGACAGGGTGAGTAAGGACAGAGTTGGGACTGTCTAGTACCAAAGAGATAGACTCAGTGAGAGATATGAAAATGCCAGGTTACCTGAGTTATCAAGGAGCGGTCAAATTTTGGGGGAAAGAGGTCAACAAGGGGCTAGCGCTATGCTTGGAGATAAGTGCCTGTTCAACCTTGGGTAATGGAGTCAGTATCAACACAACGTTTAAGTGAACCCACCTGGAATATGCCTTGATCTATGGACCCAAAAAAGGATTTGGCTCGGAAGGTTTAGGTTACAGGGAAATCAACAGAAAGAGGGCTAGCGCTAGGGTTTGGAGAGGCAAATCTGCAGATCTAGAGGCACCAAGAGACTATCAGCTCAGCGTTGGAGTCGAAATGAGATCAGGATGGCCCGATCTACAAACCCAAGTCAGAAAATTTTAGGAAAAATCAGATCTGGAAAAGTCAAAATCTGATGAGGGAGGCTAAGATGCTGAAAGTCAGTTTTTCAGATCTAGGGCTACCTGGCATGAACTAGCTCAGCGTTGGGGGTGTTCTGGGATGAGGAAGACCCGATCTACAAACCCACGTAACTAGTTTTTGGAAAAAGTCAACTCTGGAAAAAGTCAAATTTTCAATGGGGTGCTTGGGTTTGAGCAGTCAGAAAGTCAGATCTAGGGAAAACCAGTCACAATTAGGGCAACATTGAGGATGATTCAGTGAGGGGGAGGCTCTATCTACAAAACCCAGAAATGTTTTGGTCAAAGATCAAGCGGTTCCTCGATTAAATATTTTTTTTGGATTTTTATTATTTAGGAGTTTTTCAAAAAAATTGAAGAAAAGCAGGTACAATGGATTGAGATCCGAAAAGAAGAGACTTACCTGTTAGATCTTACCTGGAAATGCTTGTAGATGCCTTGATGATGATGATCCCAGCCATCCCAATCAATTTGAGAAGGTTGAAGCGAGCTCTATGTCCAGTGTTTGCCCAAGGAAGTCAATGCGCCCTCTCTCCTGCACAACAAACGTCAACCATATCAGATTCGCTGTGACATGAGAAAGAAGCTATATGCTGCAGAAAAATAGCAAGAAGAAATCATAGGTCACCACAACACTATTGAAAACTCCCTGATAAAAAATGAAGATAATCCAAGCGAGTTGAGGTATCCCTACAAAAATGCCCAAGCTGAAGTCGTCCTCCTGTAGACAAGACATTGATCCCCCAAAAATATAGATCTCATTACAATTTCCCGAATGCTAGGAAGCAAAAGACTTTCCAATCACCATCGAAGAACATTAGATGCAAAGCAGATCTAGAAAATATCCACAAAAAAATCTTTCTATTAATCAGATCCAAGAGCCAAAGACCTTTTACAAATGAGAAGCTCTCTCCTTTAAATAGAAATGAGAGAACCAAAATCCTAATCACTTTTAAAACGAGTGGCTAAGATTAAAAGATACAATATTCTAATCAATGGTTGAGATGGGCTCAACATACAATACATGGATCAATATAACCATAAAGTAACAAAGTGGACTAAATCACCCATAAAGAGGGTACCCCACGCAACAAGAAATAAATGAAGCACATGGTGGGTCCATGGAGTGTTAACTAACTCCCTATGGGTGCCCCATGGCACAATAAAATAATATAATATTTTAATTCTTTGACTTTGTGTCTCCTTGAGAAAATCGTGAGCCTCCCAAAAGCTCCAGAAAATTATATAAAAATGCCCAAAAAATAGGTGTGGGCCCAATTAGGTGCTGCAATTGCTGGAGAAGGTGCAGAGGACATCATTCTCATCATCTTGACTCATCCCATGTCATTTCCTTGCCTCAGTAGCCCAAATCGATTTCTTTAATAGCCATTTAATCATTTTTTAATCTGCCTCAAGAAACGTGAACCTGCCAAAACAGCCTCCTAGGATGCCTGCGTTGTCAAACTGAGCCCACCAGGCTCTCTGGGATGGGGGTACTATGGTACAATCAAGTGGCTGCACCCCTTATGATCATACAACGCCCTAGGAGATCCAAATGAAACATCTCCCTGCTCAGACACATCATCCTGTCAAGCAAAATTGCATCAGAAAGGTAAAATGAGCCTAATCATCTCTGCAAGTGCCCATAACTGAAAATAAACTGTCTCATTAGACTCAGAGAGTCCAAATCCATCTAGGGTGTATACTCATATCCTTTTCAGGTCTCTGCCTGATCTTCAACAACATCCAATAGACAATATAATCACCCGTAAATGACCAGATACCAATAATATAACTCAGACTATCATCCATCTGCTGCAAGTGCTATAAGGCTAAGACATGCTCTACAAATCATTTAAGCAACAATCACAACAAGTAGCAGTCATTTCACTGGCGGTACATCAACCAAATACATATATACGGCTTTATTTATTATTACTCAGACTAGACTTTCAGGACTATACTCACTTCATAGTTGTAGTCAATTTGCTAGTGAAAGGTGAAGGATGAAATTTACAAGGCTAGGGCAAAGGATGACTTCCTACTTAACATCATGACACTTTGGATATGGCAGGGAAATACTCACTATAACCACCCGCCAGGCAAACAACAACACAAGGAATGGTGGTGCCTCACAAATGGTTGAGTTGTTCAGAGAGTGCTTATTCAACTTAGGCATCATGTCTACATCAAGTTTGATTCAGTTTCATTAGGATCATCAATTTTATTTCCATGGCCTTTTTGGCCTATATGACCCTTTGGGACTTCAACAATGCTTAAAAGCATAGCTAATCGCAGCTTTCATCCGGGACATATTCAAATTTATAAGGTTAGCAATATTTGGATATAGCATATATTTAACATTGCTTTTGGGACCTTTTCTTATACCCTTCAAGGGGTACTTTGGCATTTCATTGCTCTTGCCCTTTTTCACATATGTTAAGAAACACAGTTTAGCATTTTTCATTTTCCATGGGCGCATATATAACATTTTCCAATACAAGTAGTACATGAGCTTTTAGTTTTAGCCAACAACATCTCAAGTGACCAAGGGGAGTTCTGCACAGTGCCAAATATCGGGACAACCGACCAGAATGATTTAGGCATACAATCCAACTCACCAAAGGCAAGTTCTGTCACCAACTTAGAGCTGAGACACAATATAAACAGGGAGGCTTGTCCAACAAAGGTTCTAGCGGGGAAAGTTCCTCCATGCCACAAGTCAAGTAGTAAGTCGGGTTAAAAACAAAACTGGAAGGAAATGGAGAGGTGAAGACAGTGAAAGATGAAGCCAACACTAGCAAGCCAAAACAATGGCATGAATGACTACCTCTATTGTTCGTAAGGAGGGTAAAACCAATGAGTATAGATCAGGAACTTCCAAGTCTAAGTAGGGACATCAATATATAATATAAATACATCCAAGTCCATATAATTATGATCGCCAGATCAAGACACTACATGTTAATACATGTCACAAAGATGGGTATAAGAGCAATGATAACCATAACACAATATAATAAAAGCTGAGTCATAATCATGCATATAATCCACCTGAACCATCATCTGTCCAATGAGAAAGTACTGATATAAATCTGGGCATCAATAACTGCTCTGTAAATGACTAAATGGCTACATCAGTCCTTAAATCTGAGTGTCCTGAGATTCAGTCCTGACATGGGAGAGTACAATAGTCCACAAATAAAGTAATGATCTGACAAAACTGCTCATCTCAGCATCTCATATGTAAGAGATCTGGCTGAAAAATGTATTGTATCTGAAAAATAGAATATGGTAGCCCGGCTACTATATATGTGATAACAAGTTCCAACATACATCTTTATTGGTTACATCATATTCAACATCTCCAATGTTAATATATCTTTGCTTTATCAAATTTCGAGGACATTATCTAATCATGAGAGTAGAATTCCACCACATTTTTGGAACCTATGCTCTTATATAGTCCCCTTTCGTTGCCATGGCCAACCTCAGAGCCAAAATTTATCGAAATGACGAGGTTACGGGGAACTACTTTTTTCTCCTTGGTGTCAAGCTTTGTGAAGAACTCCATTCTATTTCTCCCTCGTTACCTGTAGCAAAGTGGGGCTGTTTCCTTATTGTATACAGTTTCATGAACCTTTCATCCTTTTTGAATGGGCGACACTTTTTCATAGGAAGCATAAACCTGCCCTTGTGCATATTGAAAACAATTTTTGCATTGATTAAGTTTGGGATAGTTCTGACAAATGATTTGACTAGAATAAGAGAACTTATAGAACACCCAAGATTGATGAAAGCTTCTCTTAGAACACTAGGTCAACCTAACCTCAAATCTTAAGCTCTTATATATATTATTTTTCCTTCTTGTCATTGTTAAGACGTCATTGGTATAGTCTTCCATATTTTTAATCTCTTGTAGTAACTATGGACCTACATACTTTTTACTATTATTTTCCTTTTGTTGCTTTTAGCCTGCCGCATTGCATTATCCTTTGTTGGTACTAACATATAACATGCATATGCTTTCTTATTATTGCCATCGTTAAGATGTGATTTGGTGTATTCTTCCATAATTTTAAAAGCTCTCCTATAGAAACTATGTACATAGATTTTACTAGTATTTTCATTTAGCTGCCTCGAGCTTACCGAATTGCATTATCATTTGTTGGTACTAACCTATAATATGCATATGCTTCCTTATTATTGTTATTTTTGTCTTTTTACATTGTCCATAATAGCAGGTGGCTAGATTTTGTCATTATTATTGTTATTTTTGTATTTTGATATGTTTTTCTAATATATTTTTCCCTCTATTGGCACAATATTCCCGAATGAAATCAGATTAAGAAGTTTCAGTGAGAATATTTTAAGGCATTTTCAGAATATCAATATCGTAAAGAAATGAACAATATAAGAAGGCTTAGAGGAGGGAGAGCGATAGTTCATCTTTTTCTTTGAAAAGCATGAAATTTTTTAAATGGCTCTGCAAATGTGTACTGGTAGTTCTTTGCACAAACAAAATCTTGAACTTGTGGAAATTCTAATATGCTAGTTCTGTTATTTCTTGTAGGCAGTGCTGACTGCAATTGATTGCCATCCTCGATTGCTTGTCAGTCATCTTCCTGGCTTAGCTTCAAGCAGGGATGTACCTTTAATTTGTATTGAAGACCATGGAAGAGGTTCACTGCGATTAGGTCAACTTTTGAAATTAAAACGGGCAGGTGCTATTGGAGTCAAGGTCAGTTTACTTTTCAAAAGTAATCTGTTTTAACATGTTATTTTATTATAATAATCATTACTATATATATCCTGTGTTTTGTTGTTTTGTAAAATATAAAAGTTTGATTACTCCCCTATGCTTTATCATTCAGTATTTGCTTTGATTTTTCCCTCTTAATGATTGCCCTCATTTTATGTCAGTCAACAATTATTTTCAAGTGTTGATTGGATCCCCTCGAAAATTCTTTTGATTGCTTTGACTTTTTCCCCTGAAATAATGTTTGCCCCCATTTTATGCCAGTCAGGAATTATCAAGTGCTGACTGGATTCCTCTCAAAATCCTTTTCACTTTGTTGTTCTCGGCGAGTTGGTGGCCCACAACCTCAGGGTTCCTCTTTTCAACTGCTATATCTTGCCCCTGCATTCTCATTCATGCCATGTTTTTAGTTTCCATGGCAAACCGAATGAGGCCATCCAAACCTGCGTTGGTTTATATAGAGGTTGACATTCTTAAGATCAATTATAACTGCAATGCATTGGAAGACTCATTAACATAACCTTGAGTTAACTATGGATCTGTTTGGTTTCCTATTTTATGCTCTATTATACACCTATCAGGTTGTTTAATCATTAATGTATAGTCAACCTTGGTAATTAATCTTTGTATATCACATACATGAAGTGACTGTTAAAATTTCATCTTTAAATGAAATTTACGAGACTTAATAAATTTATTTAGTGTTTTTGTTGTTTTGTAAAATACCAGTTTGATCCATTGTTGAAAAAATCAACATCGGCAAAAATCAGCAAAGTGTCTGGAATACAACTTCTCGATAACATTGGGGAAAAAACGACAAATTGTGGCAAGCATTAAAAAATACAATTTTTTTTCAATTATTTGAATAATATAAATCAACAACATCAAATAAATACAGTTGCACATAAATATAGGAAACATACCAATATATATGTAGTGGATGCGAAATAAAAAATGATATGTTTTGGGTGGTTATTTTTATTAAAATGAGTTGATTAATCCTAGGGATCATATTAGAATAGACGAGTGGTTGTGATTAAAATCACTTTTCTCCACAAAATAATTAATTTCACTCACTTTTTAAATTTTCACTTAAAGTGCACTTTATTCTCTAGAGTGCTATTAATGCTCATCTCAAGTCATTAATATAAAGTCCAAGTGACTCAACCCATTTTCTTGGTGACTTAGGCAAAAGTCACTTAGGGGAACAACTCCTAGGTATAAAAATCAACACTCCCTCTTATTGATTTTTCTGAGCAGCATTGAGAGCCCTTCTCTTCGGAGAATGGGACAACCTGGTTCGAGACTACGATGAAGACTCAACCTAGTGTTGAGTGACCATTCTGTTGAATGGTAGATATCTGGTCTGGGACCATGATATAGACCTAGATCTGCCCTAGGTAGACTCAACCTAGTGTTGAGTAGACATTTGGTCCGGGACCACGATGTAGATTAGTTTGGGACTGGTAGACTCAACCTAGTTTTGAGTAGCCATTCTCTGGGAGAATGAAGACACTATAAGCCCTAGACTAGGTCTGGGCATGTGTGTTGCACTTTGACCCTTGATCTATGGGCTTGGTGTGCTTCTCCAAGGATTAGCTACCTTTGGTTAAGTTATGCAAGTACCAAATCTAGGTGTCACACAGTGTGTGAGATAAAAACATTAATAACTCTCTTGGTTTATGATGATGTATTTTTGAAATAAAAAAGGACCACAGGTAATGACCACAGGGGCACTTGGAAAAAGGCCAAAGTCAAAAGTCTAAATAAAGACTTGTTGACCACAGGAAAATGACCACAAGTGGAAGTTAAAATAAATAAGGACTTCTTATAAAAGTCAAAGGAAAAACAAAAGTACCTTTTTTTGGTAAAAGTGAAAGTAAAATTAGGAAAAGAATGAAAATATTATTATTTTTACTTTTCCTAATCTTGTCCACTTACAGGTGAACAAAGGCTATAAAAGAAGATCAAGTCTTCTAATTTATAACACACACTTTTTCTCTCACAGGTGAAGAAGACTGTTTTATGTCCAAACCCTCAGCTAGGGTTTTATCAGCGAACTCCATTTTCAGCATTTTTACATAGCCATCTTTAGCATTCCATTTTTGGGCAGCCTTCTTCATTCTTCAGGCAGCTGAGATTTTTCTTTGTGGGTAGCCTTCTTCATTCTTCAGGCAGTTGAGATTTTTCTTTGTGGGCAACCTTTTCCATTTTCGGGCATTCTACTTCTTCCTCTCCTTGGGCTGTTTTGTTTTTTGGGGCAGGCCACTTTAGGGCATTGCCCTATCGACACCCACGAGCAGCTTGCTACGGGCATACCCGTAAGGGTCTGACCCACGACCAACCCTTGGGTAGCCTAGGGTACATCCCTTTAGGGTTGTCGTGGCCACGGGCTACCCTACAACAGACTTGGGCTGACATTGCAGACCGTGGGCTGCTAAAATAGCAGGCCCGGGCTGACTGTGCAGTCCATGGGATGCTATACAGAAGGCCCCAAGACATAGGGCAGGGTTCAAAGCCTTGGCCCAGTCCATGGTCAAGGGCCTAGCCACCTCAGCAGCAACAAAGGTTAGACGGGCAGGCATATCGGGCAGTCGGGGAAAGGAGGACTTTGGGTAGTAGGTAGACTGGGCAGAAGTATCCGGGCTGCAGGTCGGGCAGCCTGAAGGTACAGTTGGGAAGTCTGTTTTTTGCAGACAGAAGATGAAATTTATCAGTTTGTGAAAAAGCCCTAATTGTGAATTCTAGAAATTGTGGTTTGTATTTATCTGTCTAAATTTTTCTGCTAAAATTTTACAGTACTATGGGTAAATTCCAGATCTGGAATTTGAGGAAATTTTTGAAGAATTTCTTAAGCCATCTCATTTACGAGATGAGCTATTAATGCTTTTGGGGTTTTTGTCCTTTGAAGGTTTCCCCAACGAAAATATTGTGCCCAAGTGCGCTGATGTGATGAATGTGTTCTTACTGCACTGTTGACCTATTTATGTTTATTTGCAAATTTTAAAAGTTCATGCTAATTCTAAAAGTTCAACACCTCTTACCGAGGAAGTTGTTCCTCACCACACCTAACCTGTCTTTGAAATGAATAAACTTTTTTTTCCAAGAGACTTTGTCAGGATATCTGCAACCTGCTCATCAGTGGAAATGTACTACAATGCCACAACTCCTCTCTAAACATAATCACGGATGAAATTTTATCTGATCTCAATATGCTTTGACCTATCATGAAATACCGGATTCTCAAAGAGCTGGATGCAACTCTGACTGTCACAATAAATCACCACAGGGCTCTGCCCCTGATCAAATAAATCCACCACCAACTTCCAAAGCCACAACGCCTCGCAACTAGCCTGACTGGTTGCCATATACTCAGCCTCTGCAGAATTCAAAGCAACAGACTTTTGCTTCCGACTGAACCACGACACTGTTGCCGAGCCCAAACTGAAACAACATCTGGAAGTGCTATTCCGGTTTGCCACGCTGCCTGCCCAATCTGAATCTGTGAAGCCAATCAATCTGATCCCATCCGATCTCCTGTAATTCAGACCATAATCCACTGTCCCTGCAAGGTATCTCAATACATGGTTTGCGATTACCCAGTGCACCCTCCTAGGCTCCACCATGAACTGATTGAGAGTGTTCATCGCAAAACACAAATTTGGCCTAGAGTTGACTAGATATGTTAAAGAGCCAATGAGTTGACGATATAAAGTAGGATCCACCAACTGTATGAAGCTTCTTCCAGTTGGTGACCATAGGCATAGACATCGACCTGCAATCCTCCATCCGAAATCTCCTCAGAATATCAACTGCATACTTTCCCTGTCCCAGGAAAATATGACCAGGCTGTTGCCAAACCTCCAATCCCAAAAATTAGTGCATCAACCCAATGTCCGTCATCTCATACTCTGAAGCAAGATCTCTCTTGCACCTTGCAATAGGTCTCTCTCCCCTTGTGATAAACAAGTCATCCACGTACAACAGAAGAATGAGCGGATTATCTCCAACCATGATGAAATAAAGATTCGGATCTGCCTCACTCTTCTGAAAACCCATTCGCTGCAAGCAAGAGTCTATTCTGGAATTCCAAGTTCGAGGAGCTTGCTTTAGCCCATACAAGGCTTTCTTCAGTCTGCAAACATGAGACTCTCTCCCATGAATCTCAAAGCCCTGTGGTTGCTCCACATAAACCCCCCTTGTATGATTCCATTGAGAAATGCGGTCTTCACATCCATTTGATCGATCTTCCAGCCCATTTCCGCAGTAATGGAAATCAATGCCCTGATAGAAGTATACCGAGCAACCGGTGCAAAGGTCTCATCATAATAAACTCCCTCAACCTGTGAGAACCCCCGTGCCACAAACCGAGCTTTGTACTTCTCCACACTGCCATCTGCAGCATGTTTTGGGTTGTAAAGCCAACGAGAAGTCACCATTGACTTCCCCTCAGGTCTCAGAACAATCTCCCAAACATCGTTCTTTATGATGGAACCCCCGTGCCACAAACCGAGCTTTGTACTTCTCTACACTACCATCTGCAACATGTTTTAGGTTGTAAAGCGAACGAGAAGTCACCACTGACTTCCCCTCAGGTCTCAGAACAATCTACCAAACATCGTTCTTCATGATGGAATGATAGTCTTCCATCATGGCATCTCTCCAAACATGATGCTGAGAGGCCTCCTCAAACGTAGATGGCTCTGAATCACGAAGACTAGCAACTAATGCCATACCTAATATGTCTGGCATCTGAATAGCCCTCACTGGCTCCTTGGGTGTTCCAAACTCCTTTGCTTCCTTCAAGGTCTCCTAAAGCCACTTAGGCTTCCTCTTCCCTGAAGATTGCTCCCACATTGGTTTGTCCTCATCTGATGAACTCCCAGAGGTAGAAGACCCAATAACCTGTGAACCAGAAGCTGGTGTACCAACAACTAGCGAGCCCTGTGATCTCGAAGCTCTATATGGTGAACTTGTGACCTGAGACACAAAACCTGCCCTCGAAGATCCTACTGGTTGAATCACTAAAACTAGAGAACCTGTGCCTATACTTTGTAGTCCAGTAACCCCAGAAATTTGTGAACTTGCCAACTGCACTAAAGGTACTTGTGAACCTACCTGAGGCGTGGGAACCTGCTGCTCTCCCTGCTCTGACTCTCTAGACTTCCTAAAGGCCCGCTCCTCTTCAAATCTCACTTCCCTACTCATAACCACGTTCCTCTGAGAAGGAAGATAAATGCGGAAGGCCTTCGAAGTCTCATCATACCCCACAAAGATGCCTCTCTTTGCTGTGGGCTCAAACTTTGTCCTCTTCTCAGAAGGGACATGTGAATAAGTCAAACAAACAAATATATGAAAATGACTCACTTAAGGCTTCTTGCTTGTGAAACTCTCCTCAGGTGTCTTGTTCCCCATCTGTTCCCCACGGCACGATGGGGACTCCTGTTCTGAAGGTATATAGCTGTACTACATGCCTCCGCCAAAGGAAGAAAGGAAGTGACTAATCGCGTAATATGGCTCTTGCAGCTCCAATAATAGATCTGTTCTTCCTTTCTACCACTCCATTCTGCTCAGGAGTGTATGGTACTATCAACTGTCTTCGAATGCCCTCCTATCTGCAATACTCATCGAACTCCTTGGAGGTATACTCACCCCCGTTATCTGATCTGAGTGCCCGCATCTTCCTCCCAATCTGGTTCTCTACAAGAGCTTTGAACTCTTGGAACCTCTGCAAGACCTCCTCAGATTTCTTGTCCTTCAGGAAGTAGATCCAGGTCTTCCTGGAATGGTCATTGATGAATGTCACATAATACTTGAACCCTCTCCAAGAAACAAGGACCACACAAGTCGGAATGTATCAAATCAAGAACTCCTGCTGACCTCCTATCACTGCTCGTAAAAGCAATCTTGGTGTACTTTCCCAAAGCACACCCCCTGCATACATCTCTGTGCTCAACTCTGACAAAGTTGTAACCATATACCTCAACATCCTCAAACTGGATAATGCAGATGAGCCATCCTCCTGTGCCACAGCTCACAAAGCTCGCTCCTTTTGCTATGTGCCAAAGCATGTTGGGGTTGAAACAAGAGCTTGTACAGTTTCCCACATCTGATTCGAATGGTGTATGAAGCATATGGTCCTGCAGTCTTGGGAAAAACACGCACATGTCCATCCAGGAAGGACACCCCAAGACCCTTATCCTCGATCATGGAAACTAAGATCAAGTTCTTTTTCAGCCCAGGTACATACAATACATCTCTCAAAATCATGGGACTTATGGACTCTCTTTGAAAGTAATGGTCCCATGCCCAACTGCTCTGACAACTGTGTCATCCTCCACATCAATCTCTGCTTGTGAAAGCTCGAAGAACATCTCTTGAGCACTTGTCATGTGGCTCGAAGCTCCACTATCAATATACCATGTGCTGGTGGTGGATGCACTCAAAAAATGACTTGTCAACAAAAAATACTCCCTCTCAATATCAATATCTACACTGGTGATGATGGATGCTTTCTCTATCAACATGCCAAGTACAGAGAGAAAACTCTCTCTCAAATCTCGCTGTAAACTCCTCCACCTCTGCCGAAGCTGTTGTCTGCTGCTTTTTCTTCTTCTTCTTTTTCTGCAGACATTGCCTAGCATAGCGCCCAAACTTTTGAGGACTCTTGAACTTGCAGAAACACAAGTCAAGAGCACTCTCTATCGGAGAGCATCATCAGTATTGCATCGCCCTTGCATTAAGCATCTAGACTAGATAAGACTCTTGAACCTTCGTCATAGGATAAGGTCAAGAGCGTTCTCTGTCAGAGAGTTTAATTAATTAACTTAATAAAACTTTTCAACACACACCCCTTTTAATTAATTAACTTCGTTGATCATCCTTCACCTAGTATGCTCTGCCGACTTTCGGGTTGGGCTCGTACTCAGAACGGTGAACGGACTTGTTAAGTTCGCACAAGAGGAACATAATTAAAACTTTTTACCCCATAACCAACGCATCGGCGTTGTTTCGATTAAATACTCAGGCAAGTGGGCAAATTCCAAGTGTGGGCGCCGGGCAACCCAATCTGGACACGGTTGGTTAAGTTATTGAACACCTAGCATAGGTTCGTCATGTCTTCGAACAATCTAATGAAAGTTGTCTCCTCACTTGAGAAAGTGGGAGAGGTGTGACCTTGGGGGCAAACTCAGAGCTAGGTACTGTCTACTGACAAGCGAAGCACTTCACAGTGCTCAAATCTTTTTTCTATCCCTCCTGTTGCTTAGCCCTGCCCTTTTTGGTGCCTGTTACCAACTTTTTTGTACCATAGTTGGGTTACCTGAGGAGCCGCCGGTTGACAGACATGTTCAGTGTCTGATTTCAGTGTATCAGTTGATCCGTCTTCATGTCTAGCCAATATTGGCTAGTCAGTTTTTGATTTGAATAATTTTGACCATGGCCCCGCGGGGTTTGCAATAAAATGTGCTAGTAAGATATTTTTTGAGTGGTTTGGTCTCCTGAGACGTAGAATCTCAAATAAGGTATTCTAGAGAGTTTTTTGCCCCTCACAATTATGCTTTGCCTATAGGCGAGTATAATTGACGAGGTTTTCTCTCGCTTCCTCCAAAGCTGGAATGCCTGATGTTGAATTTTGGGCCTTGAGGAGTTCAGCTAAACTGAGTGTTATAAACCTACTAGGCATTATTTAAGTAGAGCATGGTCTTGTCCTAAGTCATTAGGACATTTAAATTTTTTTCGAAAAAATCTTTTTTCGAACGGGGAAAAATTATTTTTTAATTTTAAATTATTTTCCTAAGTTTTTTGGGTTAATTTTTCCATAAATTAAATGGAAAAAACCCGTTTGTAATAAGTCGGTCATCCGGACCCCGAATTCAGTGATTGAAGGCTCTAACCTTAAGCCAAAAATCATTCTTGACCAACCAGCCAGTGAGATCCAACTTTCAGATCATCAATCGGACACATAACGTGTTTTTTCTCAAAAAAGTCATTTTCGAGGAAAAAATGATTATTTTGGAGAAAATTAAAACTCTCCAAATTTATCCAAATTTAGCGAAATAAAAGGCTAAATGACATCTTATTGGGCATTTATGATGATTGGAGTTATCATAACTCAGCTTCAGTGAGCATTCAGTGAGCAATTAATTTATATTCAGTTAGCAGATTTGTCATCTCCAGCTAAAAAATGAGATGGAGAGTACTCATTGGTCCGATGATTTGATTGAGGTAAACACTGAAGCTTACACCATCAGTGGCCTTCCCAAACCTAGCAGGGGCTTCATCCATACCTAAAAGGTGGTTTTAGCAACACCCAGGCGTCTCTCCTCAAGCTCACACCCCTCTCTCCTCATGAAGGCGTCATCACACGTGTGGCTCATTTATGGCTTGTTTTCGGTGCTAAGGGTTGGAGTGGGGGCGCCTTGCCTAGGTGGAGGCCTCCCCTCACTCCCAACTCTTCATTTTAGGTTTGGGTTCTCAGTTAGGTGACCAAGCCGGTCAGGTTATGTGATTTGGTTTTAGGGTTTTAGCACTCTCTCATTGTATAAATAGAGGCTCCTTCAGCTCTATTAAGATGGACTTTTGTAGCAGAGTTACTATGAGGAAATTGTATCAAGCATTTGCTTTGAATTGTTAATAAAGATTCGACGTTGGAGGTCCATGAGCTCTTGGATGTGGTAGCTTTTCTAAATGGTTGAGGTGATATTGTCTCTAACCCCTATTTCTTTAATGCTTGTATGAGATCAATGGTTTTTTGTTAGCTCAAGAAGGCCATTGTTGGCACAGTAGAACAATCATTTGTAGTTTCAATTTGATTGTTTATGCGAAGTAGATTAGTATCTTGATGAACATGAGTAATCAGTATATAGGTAATGTTGATCATGATTAAATTTGCTTAGCATACTAGCATGTTATTTTGATCTCACGTTTGTGTTAAGTTTTTGTGTGTTATCAGGCTTCACAGGTTGAAGAAGGGTGTGAGCTCAGCTGCTTCTATCCCAGGCTTCAAGCAACCTTTTGAGTCTAACACTTTCATTGCAGGACTTACAGGGATCTTCTTCTTTAAAGTACAAAAAGAAAGCTGGGAGTCTAACTTTCTCTCTTTGGTTCCATCCATAAAATTAATGCTCTTTTGGTTATCGGTCACTTAGGAAGCCCTAGTTTAATTTTTTCCAACCATTAGGCTTCCTCCCATTGCTTTGTTTGCCTTTTCTTACCTTTTCTTCTTCGCTGCCCCGTTTTTGCCTTAGTTTACCGCCCATTTTCTTCACTTTGGATAGCCCTTTTGTGCCCTAGTTTTTTGGCCTTTTTTCACCTTGTTTTGTGCCTTTTCCTCCCCTTTTTGTTTGCTGCCATGTTTTTTACTTTTTATGACAGCCATCTTCCTTCTCTTTTGCTGCCCCGTTTTCATCATTCCTTGTATTTCTTTGGCCATCTAGTTCGTTGCCCTATTCCTCCCTTCTCTTGTTTTTGACTTTCTTTGTCTTTCCTCCTCCTTTCCCTCTTCTTTTTATTTCAGCCTTCTCTTGCTTTGTTCTTTTGCCTTCATTCAACGCCTTCTTTTCCTTTTTTTTGTAAGTTTCAAGAAAAGCTTCAAGTAAAAGTAAATCACTCTCCTTTTATGTAAGGTTCAATAATAATAGAGTTGTATGCTTTCCTTCAAAAGTCCTTTCAAGGGTTAAATTCCTAAAGGCAAATTGTATAATTTCAATAAAGTATCTTTTTGTTTGAGTGGGGTTTTTAAGTCCCCACTCTCATCCTCCCCCATTTGGGGAGGCTTGTATTGTGTTCATCTTTTATATGCTTAGGTTAGATATGTTTGTTCTCATAATATTTGCATCTTATTCTTAGAATACTAATTGTTAGTCTATCACATTTAATTTATTGAATAAGTTGATTACTTCATTTCTTAATTGTGTATCTTTTATATAAGTAAATCAACTGCCTAACATTCATAACTCTCTTGAATCTCACCATAAGGTGGATCAAGAGTGCTCTCTGTCGGAGAGTTTAATCAACCATCTTCATCTTAATTTTTGTGCATCATATTGTTTAATCCGATTAATAGATTAAGTAAGACTCTTGAACTTGCAGAAACACAAGTCAAGAGCACTCTCTATCGGAGAGCATCATTAGTATTGCGTCACCCTTGCATTAGGCATCTAGACTAGATAAGACTCTTGAACCTTCGTCATAAGACAAGGTCAAGAGCGCTCTTTGTCGGAGAGTTTAATTAATTAACTTAATAAAACTTTTCAACACACACCCCTTTTAATTAATTAACTTCGTTGATCATCCTTCCCCTAGTATGCTCTGCCGATTTTCGGGGTGGGCTCGTACTCAAAACGGTGAACGGACTTGTTAAGTTCGCACAAGAGAAACATAATTAAAACTTTTTACCCCATAACCAACGCACCGGCGTTGTTTCGATTAAATACTCAGGCAAGTGGGCAAATTCCAAGTGTGGGCGCCGGGCAACCCAATCTGGACACGGTTGGTTAAGTTATTGAACACCTAGCAGTTTGCTGTTTAAAAAAAACTGCTAGATTGTTCTTTGAGCCATGAAAAATGATAATAAGAGGCAAGCCACATGGACCTTGAAAACTCTGCATTGCAAAAATGTAGAAAAAAAAGCTGAGAGTGTGTAATTTGACGAAATATCTGGGATTTGAGAATATCAACACTGTAGGCAGCGAGCAATTGATCCATGCTCCAATAAAAAAATTGATGGTGATGAAAACACAGTTTTGGCCCTCAACCCGCTGGTTGATGACGGTAAACCCTCTCCCTCATCCCCCAACAGGTGCAAAGCAAAAAGACCCCAACAAACCAGAAATTTACCTTAATCCACAGCAGGCGAGAAAATTACTATTTTGCCTGCAACTTGGGACTTTTTCTCAGCCGAAAAATCGGTGGTTTTTTCATCTTTGGTATGATCATTGATCGCTCTCCTATACTTTGTCTTTCAATGACTGATTTGAATATTTTCCCCTTAATTAATGATTGCCCTCATTTTATGCCAGTCATCAATTATCCTCAAGTGCTAATTGGATCACGTTCAAAATCCTTTTTCACTTTGGTGTTCTCAGCAAGTTGGTGGTCCAAAACCTTTGGTTTTCATTTTGTAACTGTTATATCTTGCCCCTGCTTTCTCATTCACGCCAGGTTTTTTGCTTCCATGGCAAGCTAAAGGATGTTGTCAAAACCTGTCTTGGTTTATGATATATATAGAGCTTGACATTCTCAAGATCATTATAGCTGCAAAGAGTTGGAAAATTAATAAACATAAATGAGTTAATTATGGATCTGTTTGGTTTCCTATTTCAATGCTCTATTATATACCCCACTCAGGTTGTTTAATTATCTTTGTTTAAATAGTTCACATTGGTAGTTAATCTATGTATATCAGTGATGCAAAGTGACTGTTAATAAAATTACATCTTCAAGAATTCTATAAGACAAGTTTAGGTGGCAAGATCTCATTTAATCTGATTAGGGGCAAGGTAAAATAGTTTGAACTTTGAGACATATTTGGAAAGCATATACAACTTGGTTTCTTTGTCTTTTGGAGATTCATTTTGTTAAGGATAACCGTTTGCCAGCTTCTAATGACTCAATGCTTATGGGTTTTTGCAAGGTCTTATCTGTAAGGATTCTGTTACATAGAAAAGGCCCAATACTTTGGTTGAATTCAATTTTTTGGATGCAAAGTAAATGTTCTGAATCGTTTTAATGACCATTTGGGCAGGTTGGACAATCTACGATTAACAAAGCTATTCAGGACATTATCGATCATCAGTCAACAGGGTGTAATGACAAGGTGGCTGTAAAAGCTAAAGATATAGCTTTAGATTGAAGAAAATTTTGTCAGTCAAACATCGAGATATTTTGATGCAATTGATAGATGGCGTTTGGGTCATAATATATATAGTCGGATAGATTATAGAGTGTACAATTAAAAGATAGCCTTTGGGTCATAATATATATAGTTGGATAGATTATAGAGTGTACAATTGGAAGATGGCCTTTGGCTTACTGGTAGGATCATATAGATGTCAGGTACAGTTGCACTTTGCTTGGTATTTCACTTCTTTACAACAAGACACAGGCAGTTACATAAAGGAGGCTTTGCCAAGCTTAAGATACACCGACAGAAGCATGAGCCTTGATTAACTGTAAATATTATTGTGGAAAACAATCTTTTGAGTAGCAGTATAACTTTCTACCTAGCTAATTTTTAAAGCAGATAGGGTTCCTTATAACCATTTGCAGTTGCTGTGTTGTAAATGGGGCTGTAGGGTAAAGGCATATTGGGAATGCGACGTATGAGAAAAAATGTTTTAATTAAAATTGAAATGTTGCATCTAGAGAACTAGCTGTTTATCATAAAGCTGCGGCGTATGAGAAAAATATGTTTTAATTAAAATTGAAATGCTGCATCTAGAGAACTAGCTGTTTATCATAAAGCTGACAAGGCCTCTAAATTTTTTTCTTTTATATGCAGCATTGCATACATTTTTGGGCTCTCGGTTAATATCCAAATTTATCTTTGTCAACATTTTATGCAACAGCGTTTTGGTGCATATTTTTTCTTCATACATTCTGGGGCCAGAAAAGATCACCCATTGATTGTTATACCTGGGAATTTTGTCATATCTGTTTGGAGGTCCAAGGTCCAATTCTTCAGTTCACCGGAATTAAAATATTGATTTTATGGATGGCATAGAAAAGCATCACACATCTGTGGATGTGTATGGACTGAGAAGGACGGCATGCTTCCCTCGTTTAACTATTATGTGGCATGTGATTGGTTAGAGCTGCTAGTCCCACTAATTGGTGGCATGTGATTGGTTAGAGCTTGCATCTTTATTTCCAGATCATAATATATTATCAGTGAAGTATACTAAGTATATTATTTATCATTTTTGCCCAGTCCATGTAATGACTGAGGCCATTGTCTAACACTACTTTGTGTTGTACATGTAATACTCAAACAAATTATGGAAGTTATTGAAGTACTGCAATCAGTATTTCAGAAAGCGTTTTGGAGAATACATCATCAATGGTTTGGATAAAGGTAAATATCATAACATATTGAAAACTATTGGCAAAGCATAAATTTGGATCTTAAACTTGGAAAAATTAACAATTTGAATAACTTTAGAAAAAATCAGAGGTATTTGCAGCGTATGTTGCAATTTATTTTCTAGTAACAAATGAAGTTGTCTAATGACACTGCCCATCATCAATTGTTTGGATAAAGGTTTATCATAACATATTGAAAACTATTGGCAAAGCATAAATTTGGAAGTTAAACTTGGAAAAATTAACAATTTGAAAAACTTTAGAAAAAATCAGAGGTAATTTTTTTTTCTAGTAACAAATGAAGTTGTCTAATGACACTGCCCAGTGGTTTACATTTAAGTACTCTTAGAAACAAGTAATCAACATTGCAGTACATTCTAGTTGAGATGTCCACACATCCCATTTGATTAAGAAGTTGGCTGTTCATGCATCCCATTTTTATGTCATGTTATTCTATGCATGCCATGTATCTCATTTTGTTTAAACACAATCATATTCACAAATAATTTTCTTTTGTAGTGAAAATGGCGTCTATTAAATTTGATTTGTTATAGATGTCACATTTGTATCACATATCATTTCAAAGTCCTCTGGTTTCTATCTCCATGTGATAAAATGTTTAAATGTGCAATGCAATATTCTTTGCTGGACATCTTCAATTTCCCCTGTTTTCTACCTCCATGTGAAAACATTTTTAGATGTGCAATGCAATATTGGGTTGTTGCACATCTTCAACTCTATTTTTCTTTGCTTTAGTGGACGCTGTAAGGTTATCAAGAAGTTCAACATTTCATTTTAATGTTTAAACTTTTGCTGGTACCTCTACAACATTGACAAAACTTTAATCACTTTGTATGTACATGGGCACCGCTAATTTTATTTCTTCAAAGAAGGAATCTCACTCTGCCTTCACACAATTGAATTGAAGAATGGGTTTGGTGGTATCAAGGCATCCTTCTGCCCCTCTCCTGAATTTTCAAATGGAGACTTCAATTGCTTTGTATATGTACATGGGGACTGTTATCTTTCTTCTCCTTGGAATTAAGCTCACCCCACCTTCCCAGACATAAGTAAAGAATGGGGTGGCTGGTACCAAGGCTTCCTTGCAGATTTCTCCCCTTCTGAATATCCAAATGGAAAGTGGATCGGTCATCAATGACACAGGTGGCTAACCAATGGGTGCTACTCCGGTTCAGTTATTTCCATGGAATGAATTAGTAGAAAACAAGCATTGAAAAGGAATATATGTGCACCAGTGGCTGCCGTTTGTTTGCTTACTTTTGCGAGAATGGTTTTATTTCTCATGTTAATGGTCCATGCATACTGATTTGGTTGATTCTATGATTCACACTTTATTTTCTTGGTGACAAGGTGATGTCTAGTAGATGACAATTGAAATAATACAAATTTTTTTATTAATAAAAATTGAGAAATCAACTTCGCAAAACGGGAAAAGATCTTTAATGATTTATAAAGCCTTTTTGACAAAGTGTTTTAAGAAACAAATGTATCCCAGTGAATATAAATATTCATGGCTAGCAGGTTTGACAGTCACATGATCTACTAATTACATTTTGTATCGATTTTGTTTGGTCCAATGATGCACACATTAGCCATTATTGCATTCAGTGTAACCTCCAGTGCGTGGGAAAAAATAACTATGCGGGGTTCACAGTAAAAAGCAACGTGAAAATAGTATTTTTAGCAATACAATGGGCTAACTTTATGAGAATCGTTCTTGTTCTTTCAAAAATTGAACAATGTGCATAGTAAGCCAAAATTCTAGATATGCCATATGTGGATTTATTGTCTGCTGAATATTATACACATTAAATATGAAGCATTTGACAAAATGAATTAGTGATAAAGAATAACTAAACTTGTAAGGAACTTTGAAAAATGCGAGAGCTTCAGTGTTTTCTCGATGTCTTTTTTAAAACTTGAATGCCAGCGATGAGAAATTTGTGGGCACTTCATTCAGTGTTTTCTCAATGCCTTTCTATGAACTTGATGCTCAGATTTAGTCTTTAGATGTGGCATTATTCCCTTAGGAGGAAATTTGAGCAGCGGGAATCGGATCATCGTTATTAGCCCTTTGGGTGTCAGTGACATTGGCTTTCTCTGGCTCATTTGGAATCTTTCCAGCTTTCTTACTAGCCTGTACGCTTTGAGCGGCCTTGACCATTACTGCTTTGAACTGTCAGAAAGTTTAAAATAAGTCAGGATTTGGTTTTTAAAATTGCTATACTGGGAAAACAAAAATTCTCTTCCTAGTGTAGACGGCTAAGATTTTTTGTGGCATGCAGGGTTCTGTAATTGTCATCAGTATGCTTTGTCCATATTTTAACCTTCTGTCATAAATTTTAACATAGCCTTCGTTTGAAGAGCTGAAATGCGGTCTTGATTTTTGTTTAGCCTATTTTTTATAATAAGAACTAAATTCTTCATATTAATCTGTCTAATGCCAGGGAACTTTTGCACAGCACATTTAAGAGAAATTAACATAGGGGTAGAAATTAAGAGAGATTAAAAGACAATTACATTTGCAAGATCTAAGGTAAACATATTAACTGAAAACAAATAGCATATTGTTGAAGGAGATTACCAAAGATTACTGTCAAACAAAAGCATGGAAACACAATCTCTACTGACTAAAAGGCCTTTTCCACTAAACCTAACATTTGACAGCACCACCTTTCATGTTTGGATCAAACGAAATCGTTACATTCAAAAGTACAAATTCATCCTTAAATCGAACAAATACAGGATCAGCATATCTAGATTGACTTTGAAGGGAGCTATTTGTTTACATAGATGATATTTATGATGAAAATTATTTAATTGCATGCACAGGTAACAAAAAGGGAGTGAGAAGGGTAGTAAATAAACCTGGTAAACAGAGTAGATAACATTACGCCGAATTTTGGCCATCATATCCAGAAATAAATTGTAGCCTTCAAGTTTGTACTCTATAAGTGGATCTCGCTGAGCATATCCTCGCAAACCCACTGCTTGTTGGACAAACTTCAATGCTTGCAAGTGTTCCTTCCATAATCGATCAATATTGGTTAATATAAAATAACGCTCAGCTTCTTTCATCAAACCGGGCGACTCTTTCTCTACCTCCTCCTGCAATGACAGCCAGCAGGGGGTTGATCATTTTCTTCTTTAATTGTTTTTTATGTTAAAAAAAGAATAAGTGATTAATTTGCTAATGTATTTGCATCTTTATAGGGGTTGATATCTTTATGAGGTGGCCATAAAAGGTTGCAGGTTTCCGTGTTCCTTCATTTGGATCTAAGTCACACGGTTCGGGTTCAGCAAGGATTAGGTTCGAATTTTCCAATGAGGTTCAACTATATATATATATATATAAACTTTCTTCATATGCTTCCCCTTAACTATTTTTCTACACCCCATTGACCATAGGATTCAAAGCACTTAGGTCGTTATTCATAATTTCATTGAATATACTTGCTGTTTATGACATTTCTGCTCACAGATCTGTGTTTCTAAGAGCAGGTTTTTGTGGTTTAAAAACGAATTTACATGAATCCCATAGCAGTTGTTTGTTCTTAGGGGTAAATCTATGTTCTTGTTGTTTGGTGTGTTCTTATGTAGACTAAATGTCTGATATTTCGAATTATAGAGAGCATTTAATTTATAGACACCATAAATAAATAGAGAGCATTTAATCTATAGACATCATAAATAAATCAAGAGCATTTAATTTATAGACAACATCAGTAAATAGAGAGCATTCAATTCATAGACAACATAAATAAATAGAGAGCATTTAATTTATAGACAACATTTAATTAATAGGTATTGTGCTTTTTCCTTTTTTTTTAATTTCAGTTTTTATTTAACAGAAAAAATCAAACCTCAAAAAAAATTTGCCTTTAGGTTCGCCTTCAGGTTCGGGTTCGACGAGGTTCAGGTTTGGATTTAGGTTTGACATTAGGTTCGTCTTTTAGGTTCGTTGAACCTGAATGGATTTCAAATTCTTTTGAGGTTCGCCGAACCTCGAACCTCAAGGATTAGGTTCGGCAAACCCTGTGACTTAGGTTTGAACCTACAAAGCTCAACAACGCAGGTAAGGTTTTCTGGTAGGTGGTGAGTGGACAATACTGTGTTAAGAAAATACTTAATATATAATTTAGGAGGGTATTTGGTGGTAGATGGGAAAAGATGTGGGCCTAATATCTGTTAAGGAGAGGTTGGTATGGGACTAATATATCTGTCCACTCTGCAAAATTGATTCAGAGTCTGGAACATTTAAATGATGGTCAGATGTCATTTCACTTTAAAAGTTTGGAGCATTGTCTGTACTTCTCTTAATATTTATCAATCTTGGGGGAGTTCAAATTTTGAGCCGAGTTATCAGTGGTATAAAACTTGTAAAAGTTATCATTCCCTTCCTGCTTTTATATCTTGGAAAATCTGGAGAGTTAGAAATGGTTTATTATTTGAAGGCAATTCCCAGGATATTGAGATGATTAGCTTGAAAATCGTGAACTTGGTCAAAGAATTTTCTACAGCGGAAGTTAAAGAAAGCAAGCTTAGAATCTCAAAGGAGATTCAATATTTCAAGGGTGCAATTGGTTTCTTCGATGGTGCTACTAAGGATGGTTATTGTGCAGCAGGTGCTGTTCTGCATCTAAATGATTATCACAAGTTCACTTTCATCTTATATTGGGACACAAGCTCCAATATGAAGGCCAAGCTTCTTGTGCTTTGGTGTTTATATAGGATTGCCTCATTATTTGGTATTGTCACTCTTGCAGTATATGGGAACTCTAAGGTCACTATTAAATGGGCTAATGGCGACTATAAATTAAATGTAGTTTCCTTATCTCATTGGTGCAGCCGAATTAAGGAACAAATGAGGAACATCACTTACATTTATTTTTATCACATTTTCAGGGAGCAAAATCAAATGGCAGATACTTTGTCAAAACTGGCTTTGGACGGGGAAGAAGGCATCCTCATTTGGGAGGAATTTATCGAAAACTCCAAAGTGGATATGGGATCTTTCAATATTTTTGGATTGTAATACCTGTTAGGGACTGATGTCTTTAGTTATGCTGTTATAGGAGAGATGATCTTTTATTCAGCCTGATATGAAATAAGGATGACAGAAAGCATTCAGTTTTTTGGGTCTTCTTGAAAGACAGTCAGGTATAATGACTGTAATAGAACTGTGATGTACTTTTTGATTCAATTTTGAATAGCAAAAGTACATTTTTTTGGCAAAGATGTCATGCTGGGAAGGAACTCCACGAAGCTATAAACAAAAGTGTCTTAATGCGAATAAACTCTATGAAGTTGTGCGCCCCCAATCCATCAAAAGCTCTATAGATGTCATCTTGCAAACCCCTTCCAATTGTGATGAAAATATCAAGTGGTAGAGCCCTAAAACACAAAGTGCAACCCCAAGGGAATTTAGGAAGGATGCCCATTGCCACCATAACAATACTTCCTCTCACATTAGATAAATTCTCCTCTGGCACAAGGTGATATCAAGAGTTAGCTTTAGCAAAACATGAATTGTAATATAATAAGACGAGGTGAGGAGGATTGAGACTAGTGCCTATTCAATATAGGGCAAATAGAGTCAAGAGGTCAAATTTTAGAACTAAGAGAGCACTTTTATGAATGTTTAAGACAAATAGAGCTGCTACACCTGCTGCAATAAGCCTTAACTTGCTACTAAATGATGTAGAAATATCCTTGGATGGCCTTAAAGGTGCCACTCTTAGACCATGCTACGAGGGTGCTTCCTACAATGAAGTATCGATCAAGCAATAACTCAAGTTGATACAAGCAAGCTAATACATTCTATTGCCGCCTCTTACGCACTCGAGGGAAAACACAACATCAAACTTCAAGTTGCTTGGTGCGTCCTTGGGGGCAAGTCTCAAGTCAGGTACTGTCATCAACAAAGCCAAGGGGGGTAGTTCCTACAAAAAAGAGTTTCTAAGGATCTTAAGTGTTTTAAGTATAGGATTGTTTTAGGAGTTAGAAATGAATAATTTTTTGACAAGGCACTTTGCAAAGTTATAAAACTTAATTCAACAACATAACAAGATATATCAATAATCACAACGTGACTGTAAGCAAATAGAGAATGTAGGAATTAAACCACTGCCAATATGGAGTCACAAAACAATGAATGCTGTTGAAAAAGAGAAAATATTTTGCTGTGTACTTGGTCAATTTTAATTATTATAATGATGAGTAATTAAAGGAAGGGGATTCCCGATATACCGTATGGTACTAGGAATATGTATGGATTTTGGGAAGAGTCACTCCACACAGGAAAATGTGGGCTAGATGGAGTCGTGGGGGTGTGTTCAACACTACACCAACAAGGATGTAGCCTAACGGGACCCCACAGTCGCTTTCTAGTTGTTCTCACTTTCCTTGAAGAATTTGCCCACTACTCAAAGTTATTACGCCATATTTTTGTAATGTTTTGGGTGGTTATTTTTATTAAAATGAGTTGATTAATTAGATGTGAAAAAATTAATAAATGCACGATTCCACTTTTGATATCCCCAAGTCTCGGACAAAGCTGTGAGTGGTAGAGCATACACAGAATAGGAAAATGTTTATTCCAATTTATGAAAGCAAAGTACAAATAAAAAAGATACAACCCTTTTAGGACGAATTGTGTGCTTGTGTAAACAAAAAATTGTGAGACTAATTACTATGGCAATAAAATGCCGGGTTAGTATTTGATTACTTTGATTGAAATTGTAAACTTGAACCGGACTTGAACCGGAGAGGTGGTGGGGGAGCATTTGTCTAGAGGGAGCACACTTGATGGGCTTGGAATGAGTTGGATATGATTGGCAATGAGTTGGTAAAGGCTAAACAACTTCATCCTTTTGGAAACAAAAACCAACATACTGCTTTACTTCACACATGGCAGCCTTTTCTTGGGAGTTGTGCCCACGTCATGTGGAAATGCACCCTCTTCTTTTTAGCAACTTCGCCTCGCCTCAAATGCCCGAGAAAATTGCTTCGAAGTGTTTTAGAAACGTTGGGAATGTTTTCTCTTTGCATTGCCAACTCAAAAAATTCACTTACGACATGTTTTTGAGTTTTTAGAAATTCTCGAATTTGTTATTTTCTTCACCATTCTGGTCTTTTTTGGGTTTTTTGACTTAAATTTAATTAAGTGAAAAATAAATCACTTAAAAACTTAGGAAAGTGGTTCTAAGGGTAAAATGGGTGCTCTGAGTTAGAAAACGAGCACCCCCATGCCCAAATCGGACTCTAGACCACACTTTTATTACAATTTTAATTTCCCCAATTAAACTATTAAAAAAATAGCCTAAGTTTATGGTAAAAACTATTTTTTTCAAAACTTAAAAAAATTCTCAGGGAGACCTAGTACATGTTCATATGACTAAGAAACAATGATTAGCATGGTAGTATACATTGACACCTAGGTTTTAATAACCTCCTAAGACTTAACCACCAAGACATTTACTCTAGCTTTGGAGGAGTGGTTGAAAAACTCAAAAATTATAAGTCATTAAAAAACGACATATAATTCCCAAGAAAAAAACACCCTAGAGTAAAGTATTGATGAGCAAGTCCTAGGAAGGCCAAACCTTTTACACAATTTTCATCATGCTATGCCATTTATTACAATATCCCCGCAGAACATGTAAAAAAAACAAAAAAGTGACCAACACTTGGTCTTGATGAATCCTTGGAAATTCTGAGCACTGAGTAGGAACGATTGACTTGTTTTGATCCTTGGGGGCTTACTATAAATCCCTTAAGTGCAACTTAGTGGATAACACATTCATAAATAAAACAACAAAGGGAATAAGAGAAAAAATCCTCACATTAAACCCTTCAAACATGGTAAATATACCCCTCCCTCTTGTCCTCTCAAACAAATTATTTGCAAGTAATTTCTAGCATACATCCGTAACAATTCAAAACAATAATATTAATTTCATATATAATAAGAATTAACTTTTGAACTTCTCATTATGCCTTCAAAAAGATATAAAACAAAGTTCGAAGGGAACTAACAAGTCCAACCATAATAAATGATGCACAGAGCTACTCTTTAAATAGAGTTGAGCTCTACCTCCTTTAACTATAAATAATAATTGTTTTCCTAGATCCACTAATCTTTCCAAAAACAATAATAAATTATTTATGGAGTAATAAAATAATCACATATCCATGCTTTTCTCCAAAGAAAACACTACAATAATGTTCTCTCATAACCAACTCATGTGACAAGTCAAACAATAATAACATAATGAAGTGATTATGCCAAGTGTCTTCTCTCAAGGTGGATGCCTCCTTCATCAAGTGGTTCACCAAGTAACAACCTCCCAAAGTGGATGCCTTCACCATTAAGTGGTTGACCAAATAGAAACTTCTCAAAGTGGATGCCTTCACCATTAAGTGGTTGAACAAATAGAAGCTTCTCAAAGTGGATGCCTTCACCATCAAGTGGCTGATCAAATAGAAGCTTCTCAAAGTGGATGCCTTCACCATCAAGTGGCTGATCAAATAGAAGCTTCTCAAAGTGGATGTGAAGATCAAATAGAAGCTTCTCAAAGTGGATGCCTTCACCATCCAAGGTTTTAAAACCCAAGATATGCTCCAAGGTAGCACATGAAGCCCTAATATGGTGGATATGCCATCAATCATTTGTGAGAAAGTGTGCAATAGACCAAGTAAAACCTCTTTAAATTAGCATGTGTAGCTTCCATAGGTGAGATGTTCCATTATCATGTGTGAAAAGGTGTGAAATGCAACTTCCAAGAGTGGGTGTCCTCTTCATCAGGTGCATGGACCAAGTAAAACATCCTACGTGGACTCTTTCAGGAGGGATGTCCCATCAAATAGCATGAACAAGAATGCAAATACATTTCCAAAGCATGTGTGGGATTCCAGGCAAGTCGTACCATCAATATGCATGAAAAAGTGTGCCATGAAAAAAGGCTAGTATGCCTCCTCAACTAACTCATAAGACTTGGTCTCCAAGCTTCAAACGACTAGATCTACAAGATAACCATCATAAAAATAAAGTGATGACTCGTAAATGCCAAAGAGTGGTCCCCAAAGCTAGGACATCTCCTCATTAACCTCCAAAACAAGGTTTTCAAATGTGTAACAACACTCCAAAAGTGTGCAAAGGGCTATCTCCAACGAAGGAGTCAATCCACTAAGTGGTGGCCTCAATCCCCATGCACAAACATAATAATGCCCAACCAACTCCAAGAAGGGCATGACCCCCATCAAATAGCAATAACATAATCTCAATTATGGAGATGCCTCAACATATGTGCCAAGTAGGGATACTGCTCCACCTAAGATCATGCTCCACATCATCATACATCAATCCAAGAGTCAAATTGATCCACATAAGCAAGGGCGTTCATGCATTATGCCTCCAGTCAAGGTGAGAAATGTGTAATATAGCCATTGAGAGGGCTAGAACCACTTAGAAAATAGTACATGAGAAGAACGTTTAAGTGGTAATAGGATCCCACATCATAATAAAGTGATTCATGTGTCAAAAAACTCCAATCTAGCAAGAGCGCTCACACCATGAGGTTCAAACCAAGCCAGATCTTGCAAAATAACTCCATTGAAAATGCTAGAACCATATGAAAAGGGGTTGTTTATGCAAAGTGCTCTCCAAGAGTGTTATCAATCATGCCAAGATGTAATACATAGGTGAAATAAATCCCCACATGCTAGGGCACTCATTCACTAGGGCCAAACCATGTCAACTCATGACAAAAGATAATTGTTAAGAAGGCCAAGTCAACATATACAAGGATATATACGAGAGGCACTCTACTACAATACATTACCATCCACTAGAAATATGCCATGTCACTACTAATCCATCAAAAATCACTAGGGCGCTCCCCAACAAGAGCCATTTCTCATCATACAAATGTGCAAAGAACAATACCATGATACCAAGATAGATTATGTCATGCAAGGTGCAAGAACATCATCAAATATCCACTGAGAAGATGATCCATCAAGATAAGACATCTAATATGAAGTGAGTACTGATATATGAGCCATCAAACATGCAATCCAAGAGGCATAAAAATGGGCCACAACAGTCTAGAATACATCAGTAAACTGGAATAGAGTAAAGCAAAAATAAGTCATATTATGCCTATACAGTATGTGGCATAACATTACCATAACATGTAATCCACCATGGCATGCCACACGACTAAGCCAACACTAGACACATAACCCATGCACCTCAACAACGCTCAATCAACCATTTGGACACATTCCTCTTCAACCACTCACAAGCAATAAGGTTATAGTCTAGAGCAAAGATACTTGCTGGAAGACCATTGGTTAGCTATGCAACAATCCTTGGGTCTCACAAGTCCTAGTTTACACACGGTATTCCTTTTTTCATTCCAACATATCTATCATCTTACCTTGGTTATGACCTCATAACCACTTCAACAAGCATTTTATTTGCATACAATTTTAACTGAAGATTAAATTGCAAAATTGATGGAAGTTTAACTAGAATCAACCTTCTTTAGCTTCAAAGGGGTCTTGTATGAGCAAATTGAAGGGATTGCAATGTGCTCCCCCCTCTCTCTCTCCCATGGTGGAAAATATACATATGGATTTCTTTGGAAAAGTTGCCATTGAATCATTCCTACTAAAACCTAACTGGTGGAAAAGATTCGTGGATGACACTAATACCAATTGGCCACATGATAGACAAAGCTTAGATTTATGTCTGACACTAATACCAATTGGCCACACGATAGGCAAAGTTTATGTCTGAGCCTAAGCACATACATTGGGTGGCTGCGAACCATGTGCTTAGATACTTGCTGGGCACTAATGATTATGGGCTCAGATACTCTTCCAGCAGTGGAGTGATGTTACTTGGTTATGCTAACTTTGATTGGGCAGGCAATGCAGTAGACAGGAATAAACACATTCGAGTATTGCTTCAATATAGGATCACTTATGATCTCTTGGTCCAATAGGAAACAAGGTTCCATAGCACAAAGCATAACAGAAGTTGAGTATATCGCTGCTAGTGATGCTTGTAGAGAAGTAGTGTGGCTTAGAAGCTACTTTCTAATTTGTTCGGTAGAAAGCTTGAACCGACTATTATCCATTGTGATAACTAGAGTTGTACGAAGCTTTCATAGAATCCATTGTTTCATGACAGATCGAAACACATTGAGATGTAGTATCACTTCATCAAAGATATGGCCCAGAGAGATGCCATGAGACTTCAATACATTTGTATAGATGAGCAAATTGTCGATAGGTTACACAAGTCTCTATCATTGACGAAGTTTGTGTACTTCCGATATAAGCTTGGTATTGCAGAGAATGCCTCTCTTGCTGAGAGGGAGTGTTGATTTTTGAGCAACATCGAGAGATATTCTCTAGGGGAATGGAGGTACTTGGTCAGTTACCAGGAATTAGATTATAGTCTTGGACTGAAGCTCAGCCTGGGGTTGAGAACCATTCTCTAGGAGAATGGAGGCACCTGATCACTTACTAGGAATTTGATTCTAGTCTTGGACTAAAGCTCATCCTAGGGATGAGAGCCATTCTCTGGGAGAACGAAGACACTTGGTTAGTTACCAGGAATTTGATTCCAATCTTGGAGTAAAGCTCAGCTTGTGGCTAAGAGACATTCTGTGGGAGATTGGAGGCACTTGGTTAGTGGGCTATGGGACCTTCTCAAGGGACTGGCCACCCCTTGTTGAAGTACCTAGCATATGATCTTGGTGTCGACAAGGAAAACAAGAATAATCTTCCTTGTTTATGTTGATGCACTTTGAGTGGGCATGTGTGGACCATAAAGACCAAGAGAAGGGTCTAAGGTGACTTGTTTAAGGAGATATGGTTATGGAACACCAGTGAAGGATCAAGAACCCACAAAAGATTAAAATACCAAAAGGTCAAAAGATCAAAAGATTAAAGTACCCAAAAGGTCAAAAGACCAAAAGATTAAAAGACCAAAAGGTCAAAAGATCAAAATACCAAAAGGTCAAAAGACGAAAAGATTAAAAAGGCCCTCAGAGTGGTTTCCTGAACCTATGGATTTATCTCTCTCAATGATGGATTATAAATAGAGAAGCATTCTCATTTGAGCAACACACACAATCTATCCACCATCCATCTCTATCCAAGAATTCACTGGGGCATATTCAACTTGTGGTTGTTTTTTTATCTCAGTTTTCATCTTTGAAGGCTAGGATTAGCTAAAGTATGCTCACAACCCTCTTCCACATGGTTGTTTTTTTTATCTAGTTGCCAAAGGTTCAGCAGGGCTACCGTACACATCCACAGGCCTGTTTTCATCTCTTTGAAGGGTGTCGAGGTCTATTAAGGGCTACCAAGTTCTTTGTTCAGGTCAATTGAGGTTTGATTTAGTCCTTCCTAGGGTTGCTGTGGGTCAGAATTAGCCCTGTTACCGACTAGGTTGCATCTAGTTGGACTTTCAGTGAGCTGCTAAAGATGAACAAATACTTGTTCAATTTCAAGAGTTTAGAAGTCCATTGAAGCCTTCCAAGGCCCCTTTTTTCTTTTTTTACCACATGTTCATAACCTACAGGGAAGTTGTAAAAGATGTGCTAGCATGGGTTTTTTTGTAAAGAACGTGGCTTCCTAGAACTTAAACACCAATCCGGGTATTCCAAGGTGTTTTTTTCCTTGTTAATTATATGTTGTCGAATAAATGACTTATAGTTTTCAAGTTTATCACCACTCCAAATCTGGAATGGTCGTCTTGGTGGTTAAGCCTTAGGAGGTTATTAAAGTTCATGTGTCAATGTATCTGTGTATAATGGTTTGAATTCACATGGATGCACATGGATATATATGTGTTTTTTGAAAATATGAATGTTTTATGTATTTTTGCTCAACCGGTTTTTTGATCTGTTTTGTTTCCTGGTTTTTGTCCGGTTTCGGTTCTTGGAGTCGGTCGATTCAACCACCGGTTTGGTTCTAATAACATTGATATGAACATGCTAGACATTATTTTTGAGTCATATGGACATGTGCTAGGTCCCCCTAGGTTTTATTTCATGTTTTGAAGAAAATAAATTTCCCCGTAAACTTAGGCCATTTTTTAATAGTTTAATTGGGCAAATTATTAATGTAATAAAAGTGTGGTTAGAAGTCGTATTTTGCCATGGGGGTGCTCATTTTCTAACTCAGAACACTTGTTGTACCCTTAAACCCACTTTTCCTAAGTTTTAAGTGATAAATTTATCACTTAAGAAAAAAAAACTCAAAAAAAAATCATTAAAAAAATTAAAAAATATTTAAATTGGAGAGAATATACAAAATCCTAATCAATGGATTATTGTCTAGACAATTTGAAGAAAGCCATGGAAATAGCTGAAAAGATAGACATAAACATGCAATCTGCAGGAAAGTCTAATATCCCAGGTTTTGTCAGAGGCACCACATCATCTTCCAAACCTCATGATACCAAAGGAAAAACAATAGAACCTGAGGGAAAAGATGAGGGCAAAGAATCAATGAAAGCAGTAGTCGGCATGATGAAACAAATGATGATAAATTGCACCTCCCAGATGAATGCAATGCAAATAGGATAAACAACATGGAAAAAGAACAAGTTTCTCAAAACCATAGAAATTTCCAGACTAGACAAAATCAAGAATAGAAAAAGAAGTATCCTCCCTATAAGCAGAACCTCCAAATCAACTTGAAACAAACAATAAGGTGATTGATGAGGTTCCTCCCTATTGTTGGCCTTGTGATGAATTTCATGAAGAATCCACTTGTCCGAAATTTTGCTACATTGTGGAACCAGAACAAATGGAAATGAATAACTTTCTGGGTCATACTAGAAGTCATGCTACATAAACAATATAGGACATGTTCATCATATTTCAAGAGAAAAATGGAAGTAAGCAAAGGATTACAGTCAGGAAAAGGATAACGCAACAAATATTTTTGGTGAGAAGCCTACACCTGAACAAATTTTGGAGAGGTACAAAGGGGTTGTTTATGAGAGGAAAAAAAATACGGTCCCAACCAAATCAAGTCAGCATATGCCGAAGGTAAAAACTCCTCCCCCTCTAGATCTAAACATTGATTTGGGTAATTGGTTGTCAAGTGCTAAAATTTCAGTCCCAGTAATTTAGATCCTTAAAATTCATAGTCAGAGAGACATTTTCATGAAAACCTTAGAAGAACCTAAGGAAAAGACATTTGTAAAGATTGAGGAACTATCTACTGAGAAACTTAAGACAATTACTGAGAAACCTAAAGAGAAACTGGCTAGTTCAAAGGAGAATGTGAGGGACAAACCCATAGAAAATTTGTCCAAGAAACATAGTAACTTCAATGAAGATGTCCCTATTATTTTGCATAGTACGAGTCCTAATAAAGAAGACCATCCTGCCTTCTACATATCATTAATTGCAAATAATAAATTGTTGCACAATTGCATGCTTGATTCTGGTGCATCATTGAACATCATGATTAGGAAAGTCATGGAACAAATGGGTTTAACAATCTCAAGGCCATATTAGAATGTATGTTCCATGGACTCAAGATAAATTGACGTCGTGGGTATTATTCTGAACTTTCCAGTCAAATTAGCTGCATACCTTAACATAGGTGTGACCATTGACAAAGTGGTCATAGATGTGCCTAACAGATGGGGAATGTTGTTAACAAGAAAATGGACTGCCTCTCTTGGAGGATCAAATCAAATGGAATGGACCTACGCCATGATTCTTGCTTCCGAAGATCACATGTTAAGGTAGATAGAGAAAAGGAAAGAAAGTATCATGTGGAAGATCTGGATGAGCCAGATAATGAGTATATTTGTGAAACAAACAATCTTGGAAACCATGTCATCTATGCTAACTATCTTATATCCATCAGAGAAAAAAACAATGACGAGGAGTTTGATCAACTATGGAGAATGAGTTTTAATGGACCTTATTCCAAGGATGGGAAAGGAGCGGGCATTGTCATAACTTCACCATTAGATAAAAAATTCAATTTTGCATTCAGACTTGAGTTTGATGCATCCAATAATGTAGCAAAGTATGAAGCACTACTGCTAGGACTTGAAATTGCTAAAGATATGGGAATTCATTTGCTCAGTATTAAAAGTGGTTCGAATCTAATTATTTCCCAAGTCAAAGGTACATTTGCATGTAAAAGTGAAAGACTTAAGAAGTATAGGAATGCTGTGTGGGACACTTTGAATTATTTTCGAGCATTGAACATTGTGGCAAATCCCACGTTCCGAAAACTGTGAAGCAGATAAACTTGTTGTAGCGGCTTCAACTTTGGAATTCTCTGAAGAATTAGTTAAAGGGGATGAGAAATTTGAAATAAACTTCAGACCTTTAGTACCAGACAACATTAATGATTGGCAAGTGTTTAAAGACGATAGTTAGATTGTAAAATTCATCACCAACATGCAGGAGTTTTCTAACTGTTAGATAAATTTTTAGGATTTGAAAAACACTGATATCGAAGAAGAGGAGCAACCTATGAACCACATCCCAAAGAATGCTGTTGAACGGGAAAGTACTTTTGATAGGCAAGGCATGTATAGGAAAAAGGAAACTATAAAACCTAAAGATTCCATACAAATAAACATTGGTACAGATAAGGAACGAAGAAACATAAAAAATGGAATAAGCTACTTCCAATAAAGAAAGAAAAGATCTGATTGAGCTAGTAAAAGAATACAGAGATGTATTTGCTTTTACATATGATGAGCTAAAAGCTTATCAGGATGATGCATTCCAACATACGATCCCATTGAGACCTGAAGCTAAACCCTTTCGACAAAAACTCAGAAGAATAAATCCCAAGTTGGCACCCATGGTCCAAAAGGAATTGCAAAAGATGTTGGCAACAACCATTATTGCGCCAACAAGGCATTCATCATGTTGCTCAAACTTGGTTGTAGTAAGAAAAAAGAATGGACAACTGAGGCTATGAATAGATTTCCAAAACTTAAATATCTCATGCATAAAAGAGTAACGGGGTCAAGGATAATGTCTATGTTGGATGGTTTCTTAGGGTACAATTAGGTGCTTGTCAAGAAGGAAGATCAACACAAGATCACTTTTACTTCACCTTGGGGAACATTTGAGTACTTGAGATTGCCATTTGGTCTTTTGAATGTGGGTGCAACATTCCAAAGACCCATGGACTATGCCTTCAATGAACTGATAGGAAAAATTATAGAAATCTATCAAGATGACCTTATTGTTTTCTCCAAGGAAAGATTGGACCACATAGCCCATCTCGAAAAAGTATTTGAAAGATGTAGAATGTATGGCATATCTCTAAATCCTGCTAAATCAGTACTAGGAGTTGAGGGTAAACTCCTTGGACACATTATTTCCAAAGATGGGGTCGAGATAGACCCAGAGAGGGTTGAAGCCATAAAAGAGAGTCCTTTTTCCTACCAACAAGAAGGCCTTACAATCTTTTAATGGCCAAATAAACTTCATAAGAAGGTTTATACCAAACTTAGCCGAGCTGATGAAACCTATGCAGAAATTGCTTAAAAAAGATGCTAAGTTTGAATGGGATATAGAAGGTAAAGAAGCTTTTGCATCCATAAAAGATTACATCTCTAGGTCTCCTGTTTTGATAAGTCTTGATTAGTCCAAAGATTTCCATATTTTCTCATTTGCATCAGAGGACACAATTGTCGGAGTTTTGTTGCAAAAGAACAAAGAGGGCCAAGAATAACCTATTGCATTTATGATTAGATCCTTACATAATTCTAAACTAAAGTACACTACTACGGAAAAAGAAGCCTATGTCCTTGTCAAATATTTGAAACACTTCAGAACCTATATTGGTTACTCTAAAGTAGTTGGTTATGTCTCTCACTCAACAGTAAATGATATCTTGTCTCAACAAGATTGCCTTGGCATAAGAGGAAAATGGGTATCAAAGATCCAAGAATATGACTTGGAATTTAAGCCCACTAAATTAATCAAAGGACAGGGACTTGCCAAGATGATGACTGAAGGAAATGAACAAGCCTTAGGTATGGTTTGTCAGAATAGTTCACCAGCATTAGCCACTTCAACAGGAATTCAACATCTTCAACAACAACAATGGTATTTAGACATTGTTTTCTACCTCCTCAACCTAACATGTTCGGATCATCTAGTTGGCCACAAGAGAAGGTCATTTAGATTGCAAGCCACCAAGTATTGCCTCACACAAGAAGGATTGGGTTGGAAAAACCCGAATGGTCTCATACTTAGGTGTGTGGATGAAGAAGAATATCAGACTCTTAAAAGAGTTTCATTTAGGATTTTGTGGCGGCCACTTTGCAGCCCAAACCACGACCCACAAGATTCTTATAGTAGGATACTATTGGCCCACATTATTTACCGTTGTACGCAAGTCTGTTAGGAATTGCCAGAAATGTTAACTTTTCACAAGAAAACATAAACTTGCTGCATTACCACTAAATCCAGTAGTAGTCCAACCTCCTTTTCAACAATGGGGCCTTGATTCCATTGGTAAATTTAAGGGCAATTCAAGTAATGGTAGACTTGGATTTTAACAACAACAAATTATTTTACCAAGTGAGTAGAAGCCATACTTACTAAGGCAACAACCGAGAAAGTGGTTATGGACTTCCTTGAAGATAGAATTATCACTAGATTTGGGGTGCCTGCTAAGATTACCACATATAATGCCAATGCCTTCGGTCCAGTAGCAATGTCTTCATTTTGCTTTAGATATGGCATTATTCTATCTCATTCCTCAAACTACTATCCCCAGGGAAATGGTCTTGCTGAATCAAGTAATAAAAACATGATGACCATCGTTAAAAAGATTGTTGATGATAACAAGAAGGCGTGGGATAGTAAAATCAAGTTCGGACTTTGGGCAGATGGGATTACTAGGAAAAGTGCAACGGGGAAATCCCCATTTGAATTGGTTTACGACATGAATGTGACTTTACCGATTCATCTTCAGTTACCAGAGTATCAGGCTCTACAGGATTCAGGTTCAGACTAGAATGACTTTCAGAGCATAATAAATGAATTGATAGAATTAGATGAAGTTAGAAGAAGGGTTGCTGATCGAAGTATAAGAAATCAGGATAAAATCAAAAGAAATTTTGACAAATCATCTAAACCAAGGGTTTTTTCAGAAAGGAGGTGTTACTTTGGGACAAACAAAGAGAAAAGCCGGGCAAGTATGGAAAGTTTGATAGTTTATGGATGGGTCCTTACATCATTCATGATGTGGCCGGTGACAACCCATTTTATCTCATGGATGGGGAAAAACAGACTCTGCTGGTCAACGGATAGATTCTGAAACTGTTTTTCAATGAAAATGTCAGATGCCCATGGGGGCATCTTTGTATCATGGCTCTCTAACCTTTCCTTGCATTTTATTTCTTAGCTTAGTTTATTTTCCTGTATATTAGTTTGTACATTTTTTCTTGTGTATTAGTTGTATAATAGTTTCATTTTTGTATCATATATTGCAACTTATTTATTTCATTTGGTTATCTATATACATGTGACTGATTTATCCTAGTTTTTGTGCAAGAAGCAGATATTCTAGGTTTCTCGTATGATCGATTTCCACGAGGTTCAAATCAATCACACGTCTCACAGTTGGAGCCAAATGTTACCAACTAGGTTGCATCTAGTTGGACTTTTAGTGAGCCACCAAAGATGAATAAATACTTGTTCAATTTCAAGAGTTTAGAAGTCCATTCAGGCCTTCCAAGGCCCATTTTCCCTTTCCATACCATATGTTCATACCCTCTGGGGAAGTTGTAAAAGATGTGGGTCAGCATGGATTTTTTGTAAAGAACTTGGCTTCCTAGGACTTAAACATCAATCTGGGTATTCCAAGGCGTTTTTTCCTTGTTAATTATATGTTGTTGGATAAACGACTTATAATTTTCAATTTTTTCACCGCTCATCCAAAGCTGGAATGGTTGTCTTGGTGGTTAGGCCTTAGGAGGTTATTAAAGTTCATGTGTCAATGTATATGAACATGCTAGACATTATTATTGAGTCACATGGACATGTGCTAGGTCCCCCTAGGTTTTATTTCATGTTTTGAGAAAAATAATTTTTCCCATAAACTTAGGCTATTTTTAAATAGTTTAATTGGGGAAATTATTAATGAAATAAAAGCATGGTTAGAAGTCGGATTTTTCCATGGGGGTGCTCATTTTATAACTTAGAGCACCTGTTGTACCCTTAAACCCAATTTTCCCAAGTTTTAAGTGATAAATTTATCACTTAAGTAAAAAATCTCCAAAAAATAAAAAAATCAATTAAAAAATAAAAAAATAATTAGATTGGAGAGAATATCCAAAATCCTAAATCAGTGGATTCTTGTCTGATTTGATTGAAATCAGTTGTAGTTGGCTTCCTTCATTGAGGGCGAGTTCTCTCCTTGTTCAAAGCATCATCTTCAGTGTCTATTTGAGAGGTGGCGAGTGGATTACCTCTTGGAGCTTGCACCATCTCATTGGGTTGGCGAGTTGGTGTATGTGTCAATTGATTTATGGATAGGTGGGAGTTAGGTGGAGAGGTGGCGCCTACCACTCTTCGTCCCACCTCAGTGTAACTCATGTAAACTCCTCTTCTTCTTAAGTTGACGCCCAATGTCACACCCCTCATGGCCCTCTCTGGCTATAAATAAAGCAGTGCTCTCTCCCTTTCAAGTTAGTTGGAATGTATTGGGAAGAGATTGCACTTTGTAACTTGTATTCATTTGAGAAATAAAGAGACTTTGGAGGTCTAGATTGTGTTGTGCCCTAGTTGAGTGAATGTATCATCTTCTACATGTATGGAGATAACTCGTATTTGAACCATTATGCACGCACTGAATCTTATGTAGTTTACTTGAAGGGTTGGTATCAACTTTGTGCTATAGTTTAATCATTTTGTTTAATGAGCTAAGCCATTGGGAATAAGTATTTAGGGATTTGAATGAATGCTTTATATTGATTTCTAAACATGTATGCTCCTACATTTGATCAATGCTGTATGAGTGTGTGATATGCAAGTTGCCGTGATAGGAGACATCGAAGATCTTGTTTGATCTCTCTACTTTTCTTGTTTCTAACAATGTTTGTTGCAGATAAAAGTTCCTTGGCACACCACAAGTGAAGGCTCTAGGATCCTCTTCTCTCCAAGCTTTTCCACTTTTCCTTCTGCTATTTTTCTTGATCATTCCGATTCTTTTATTTTGAAAAAGCATTTTTAGATCTATAATTAAATTCGTTGTCATAAGTAGATCTTAAACTGTATTTTCTTTATAGATCTAAAAAGATTTCAAGGCATTATCATTTCTTAGTTTAGATCTAGATTACTAGCTTCCTTATTTCAAGTTATCTATCTCGTAAAAACAAAAGGCTTGATTAATAAGTTAGTATTTGATTTTAATTTCTTATCTAGCAAGTTAGTGCTCTGATTTGTTTGCTATGATTAAGAAGCAGACAAAGACCCAGAGAAAGCAACTTTCTAGCTCACTTTCTCAGTGATTTTTCACCTAGTTTTTATCGTTTTTACTTAGATTTTTTTCGGCAATTTTTTGGTAATTTTTCCAAGCACTTTTAAAATGTTTTGGGGCATGTTTAACTAATGTTTGCTTGCTGTTTTTGCAGGTTTAACGAAAAAAGAGGAGGAAGCTCTGGCGAAAAATCGAAAAATTGAAGATAGAAAAGACTAACAGAGCTCCTCTTTTCATAAAATTTCAATTTTTCAAGTTGTTGTGAGTCTTTGGATCTGGATTTAAAGGACCAAAGTGCATTTTTTTAATCATTGTAAAAAGTAAATAAAGTTTTGAGTAGGCTCATCAGAGCCCACTCTTCATCCCTCTTGGGGATCTGTGTCGGTGCATTTTTCGTGATCTTTGATTGTTAGTTAGTTCAACTTTTATTTTCTGTTTATTCTTTTAATTGTTATCAAAGTAAAATAATTACTTACCCCACGCTCTCTCAAGTATCCTGAAAAGGGGAAAGAGATTCATGGTAGGAATTAATTAGAAAATCTTTCCTTTGTTTCTTCAGAGTTTAAAATAAACCCCCTTGCTTTCCCGAGTACGGTTCATGGATAAGGGCTTGCCCGGTACTGGACCTGGAAAGAGATCCTTGGGTTTTCATTTCTAATAAAACAGATTGTGTTAAAAATCCTTAAAATTAACAAGGCTCTTATTTTCGTATGCTCTACCTCCACTGCAATTTTGTCTGATTAGTTGGTTGTATCAGAAAAAGATTTGAGTGACTAGTAATTAGTCTCATCTTTTAAAATTGATCCCCAAACGAAAATCTGGCGTTTGTCGAATATTTCTAAGTTGTGGGCAGTTTTCAAGTGAAGCGAGAACCACTAAGCAATGACCGCGGGGCCCTGTCAGGCTACATCCTTGTTTGGTGTAGTGTTGGACACACCCCCGCGACTCCGGTTTAGCCCACATTTCATTGTAAGAACAACTTCTAAGTAATTCTGGACATATTCCTCGTACCCCTTGGGTATATCTGGAATCCCATCTCCTTTCTAATAATCCAGATCATTACCATTTTAATAAAATCGACCAACAATTTACCCACTCCCTTAATCACTCACTAATAATTTTAAAACTGGCCAACAAGACAACTGCAATATTACACGACACAACAACACTCCATTATTCATCGACACTGGTCTATATTATTTTTCATGCTTAAATCAAATTTTGCAATATGTCGTGAATGTTGGTTACACTATCATATGATGTTAATGTGATTTCTAGCTTGCATTAGTCCGTTGTGATATTTTGTCCATTTCACATTAACTCCTAGAATCAATCTTTCTTTTGTAGAATAAAAGCCTTAGATTTTACTCTTCATAGGGACTACCCCCCTTGGCTTCGCCAGGAGTTGGCCTAGACGGAGGAGCTGAGTATTAGGTGACAACACTTGGCTCGAGGTTGCCCCCAAGGTCACACCCAGTGGCTTGAAGATTTCTGCCACGTGACTCGAGGTGTGAATTAGGCGGCAACAAGCCCTAATAGAGCTACCATATCCTATTGAAGGAAACCGAAGGTTGTAGGAGGGAAATTGAGGGTTACAGTAATCTCTAACCCTACCCAACATGTTTGTCAAGGCTTAACACAGACATATCTAGCCCTATGAGGGCTGCTACAGGTGGTAACATGTATAATTAGGGTAATGCAGGTAGAGGGAGGTCTTCTTGGGATTCCATAGGGTCACAACTGGTTGGTTCAGGCCCTAAGTGTTGATTTTTTTGAGCAACATCGAGACCATTCTCTTAGGGGAATGGAGACACCTGGTTCGGGACCAGGGTGTGGAACCAATCCAACACTGGGGGACTCAAGCTAGAGTTGAGTGACCATTTTGTCGAATGGTCATATCTGGTTTGGGACCATGATATAAAACCAGTCCAGCACTGGGGGACTCGACCTTGATTTGAGTAACCATTCTGTTGAATGGTGACATCTGGTTCGGGACCAGGATGTAGAACCAGTCTAGCATTGGAAGACTCAACCTAGAGTTGAGTGACCATTCTATTAAATGGTGATATCTGGTCCGAGGCTAGGATATAGAACCAATCCAGCACTGGGGGACTCAACCTTGAGTTGAATGACCATTCTATTGAATGGTGACATCTGGTCCGAGACCAGGATGTGGAACCAGTCTAGCACTGGGGGACTCAGCCCAGAGGTGAGTGGCCATTCTTTGAATGGAGGCACCAGGTCAGTTACCAGGAATTTACCTAGTTCGAGACTAGGGACTCAGCCCGAGGCTGAGGGCCATTCTCTGGGAGAATGGAGGTGCTTGGTCTGTACCAAGTATTTGACCTAGTGTCAAATTATGTAGCCTATGGCTGAGGCACCTGGTCTGTTACCAGGAAGATACTATAAGCCCTAGACCGGGTCTAGGCATGTGTGGCACTCTGACCCTCGATCAGTGCGCTTTGTGATCTTCTCCAAGGCTTAGCTACCCTTGGTTAAGACACCCTAGTATTCGATCTCGGTGTCACACAGAATGTGAGATAAAAGCATTAGTAATTCTCTTTGTTTATGATGATGTACTTTGAGTTGGGCTGAAAGACCACCTTGACCACTTGTATTGACCAAAGGGCACTTGAAGAAGGCTAAAGGAAAAGTCAAAAATACATAAGGACTCTTAGTACCACTAAGGTGTAAAAGTGAAAGTGCAAAAAGACCTTTACTACCACTAAAGGTAAAAGCTAAAGTGAGAAAAGAATTAACTAATAATATTTTGTTCTTTCTAGTTTTGGCCCACTTACAAGTGACTCAAAGGATATAAAAGAAGATCAATCCAATTCATTATTACGCACTTTGCTCTCACAGGTACAGCTGCTCCATAGAAGAAGAATTCGCTAGTTTAAGAAGAGAAGGAAGTTTGTGTATGCCCTAGCATGGATGAGTCTAGCTGGGGCATCCACTTTTGTCTTTAGATCAAAACCCTAAGCTAGGCCATCCACTTTTGTCTTTAGATCAAAACTCTAAGCTAGGGCTTCATCAACAAAGAGCAACAACAGTTTTACCTTCTTTATGAGTTAGGGTTTTACCCTAGCTCTCATCTTCTTCTCCAGGCAGCTACCAAACTTCACGGGCAGCCACCAGTTCTCTACGGGCATATTTCTTCCTCCATGGCCAACTAACCTCCTTCATGGGCAACCCCTCCAAACCCTCTGCTGCCTTCTTCTTCTCTCTGGTAGCTTCGGAGCAGCCACCGAGCACCAATAGGCAGCACCCCACCTTCGGGCAACCCACTGACTAGCTCGAGTAGGTTGTCGGGTCTGTACAGACCCTCGGGCAACCAATTGGCTTGCTCGTGAGGGTTTCGGGATTGCACCCTACCCTTGGGAAGCCTACCGGCAGGCCCATAAGGGCTGCCAAGTATACAACAGGCCCATCGAGAAGCCCTTTAAGGGCTCGGGCAGAGAATTGCAAGATCTGTCAGACCTTAGACCCACCTGCAGAGGAACCCAACAGGGTTTGGGCAGCAGTAAAGCTGCCTAGCAGAGATTCAGGCAGAGAGCAGAATAATCTGGGCAGAGTGCAGAATTGTTTGGGCACGACAAACAGAGGTTCGGGTAGTATGGGCATATTTTTGGGTAGCCTGACAGGTCCAGGAAGACACAACAAATTTCGGGAAGGTTGTGTTTTTGGGAAGGAGAGAGAAAACAGATTTGGACGGTCGAAGAAGATTTTCGGGCAGTTTGATCTCTCTAGGAAGGAGAGAGAAAATTAGGACAAAAGCCCTAATTTGTTAAAAATCCTAAATTGCCATTTTTCTGTGTAATTGGATTATCTTCTATAATTGTGGATCTGTGGTACAAACCCAGTTAGGGTTTGTGGAATTTTTGAAGAACTCAGTCATCTCATTTACGAGATGAATTACTAATGCTTTTGGGGTTTTTGTCTTTTAAAGGTTTCCCCAATGAAAAACTCTTGTGTTCAGTGTGTTGATGTGATTTACTGCACTTGTCATTTGTTTATGGTAGTCTGCAAATTTTAAAAGTGTTCAAGCTAATGCCAAAATTCAACATGGTATCAAAGCTTAGCATGTGAACACTGAAGACCCAGTAAGAAGAAATTGATGTTGTCTTCCTAGACCTTGGGATATTTTGCATACTTGACATTTGACAAGTGGCAAAGATGGCCATCAACATCTTCAGACCGAAAGAGAAGTTACAAGGGTCAGCTAACTACAAACCCTGGAAAGCTAGGCTTACAACTATTCTAGAAGAAAATGACCTGGATGACATTGTGTTTAATGTTAGTGAAGAGCCAACATCTAATGTTGGCAGACTTGCTTACAAGAAGAAGCAGGCTAAGGCTAGAAGGATCATTTATGATTCTATCAAAGAAATGGTGATGCCCAACATCACAGCATTAAAGACTGCCAAAGAATGTTTTGACACCTTGGCCGACTTGTATGAGAAGAAGGTTCCCAGAGAGTCTTGAAGAAAAGGCTACGAACTTTGAAGCTGAACAAGGATGAAGGGGCTGGTTCCTTCTTCACGAAGATTGCACAGGTAAGAGATCAACTTATTGCTATTGGTATTGCTGTTGATGACGATGACCTTGTGTAGACTGTGGTTGATGGTCTCCCAAGCTCTTGGGAAACCTTCCTGGCATCTGTCAGTGGATGTGAGAATCAACCAAACTTTGAAAGACCTTGGTATGATTGCATAGAAGAAGATGGAAGGACTTCAGGCAAGGCCACTAAGGAAGGAAACCTTGCACTTGCAACAAAGACAAAGAAGTTCAAGAATCCCTCCCCTTAGCAAAAGAAGGGAAATAAACCTCATGGTAAGTTCTCTAATGTTTCAAAAGTGGAATGCTACAATTGCCACAAGTTTGGACACTTTGCCAGGGACTGCATGCAAACCAAGAAGAAATCCAAAAGAAGGTTTCAAGCCTCTGCTGCAGAAGCAGAAAAAGAAGAAGAAGAAGAACCTACGAAGAGGAAGAAAACCAAGGCTAACAAAGAAGAAGAACCTACGAAGAGGAAGAAAACCAAGGCTAACAAAGAAGAAGAACCTACGAAGAGGAAGAAAACCAAGGCTAACAAAGAAGAAGAACCTAGAAGAGAGTACTACCTGATTTCTGCTTTCTCTGGATCCATCACAGACAGTGCTACCTCTTGGTTGGTGGATAGTGGTGCCTCTAGGTATATGACATGTAACCGTGGAGCTCTCACCAGTTATAGAAAGAAGAAGCACCACACAGGTGGAACTTGGAGATGACTTCACGTACAATATTGAAGGAGTTGGCTCAACTTCACTTCAACTTGATTCCGGTGCATTTTCACATATTGATGATGTCTTATATGTTCTTGGTTTGAAGAAGAATCTTCTATCTGTTGCTAGCTTAGAGGACAAGGGCTACAGAGTCCTTTTCATGGACAAGAAAGTCCTTATATGAAAAGCTAAGCTCAACGGTACAGATTGGGGTTCGAGAGGGAGGTCTTTACAAGGCTTCAAAAGATTCCACTCATGCTCTGGTACATCATGTGGCTGATTCATGTGAGTTGTGGCATAGAAGGTTTGAACACCTTCACTACACAACTCTTCCAGGGTTACAGAAGATGGTCAGTAGAGATGTGATCTTCCATGAGGAAGTTGTGCTTCGTCAAACACAAGAGCTTTCAAAGGAAGATGAAGTACCTCCCCTTGAGTTTCCAGGTTCATAAATTCAGAGGGAGGAAGAGGAATTTGAGGATCAAATTCTAGATGCACCTGAGGATACTAAAAGTCCACCAGAAAAACTGCTTGAAGTTCGTCCTTCCAAAAGGAGACTTGCTTGGTACCGAGAAACGGTACAAGAAGGCGAGAAGCATAAAGCTCCTCCCGGGACTTTCAGAGAAAGCATAAGACCACAAAAGTACTCCGGTCCTATAAGCCAGCTCATTAGTGCAAAACCTTCCTCATATGAAGATGTAGCAAGTCAACAGGTATGGGTTGATGCCATGATTGAAGAATACAGTTCAATCATGAAGAATGATGTATGAGAAGTTGTTCCCAGACCAACAAGAAAGTCAGTGGTGACATCCAGATGGCTTTACAAAATCAAGCATGTTGCTGATGGCAGTGTGGAGAAGTATAAAGCTAGATTCATAGCTCGTGGCTTCACTAAAAAAGAAGGCATTGGCTATGATGAGACATTTGCTCCTGTTTCCAAGTATACTACCATTAGAACCATCATTTCTCTTGTTGTAGTATTTGGCTGGATGTTACATCATATGGATGTAGAGACAACCTTCCTCAATGACAAGATTGAGGAGGTCTAAATTGAACAACCTGAAGGCTTTGTGACTCATGGGAATAAGACCCATGTGTGTAAACTGAAGAAAGCCTTGTATGAACTGAAACAAGCTCCTAGAGTCTGGTATGTGAGGATGGATGGATTTCTCCACAACTTGGGGTTTTCCAAAAAGTACAGCTGATTCTAACTTGTACTTTAAGGTTGTTCATAATCATGTCTTGATACTTGTTCTATATGTAGATGACTTGTTTCTTACAGGTGATGAACAGTTGATAGAACAGTGTAAAAGGGAGCTTACCTCTGAATTTGAGATGAAGGATCTCGGTTTGATGCATTATTTCCTTGGCTTAGAAGTCTGGCAAAAGCCACGCCAGATCTTCCTAACACAAGGAAAGTATGCAGTGGACATCTTGTAGAGATTTGGGATGCAGGACTGCAAGTCCATGAGCTTACCCATGGCTACCAACTTGATAAAATTGCGTGACTCAACCACTAGTTCACAGAGTGTGAACTCTGCTCTGTACAGACAGCTTACTGGATCCTTGATGTATCTTGCGCATATGAGACTAGACATCTGTTACACATGAATTACTATTACTAATGGAACTATAACCTAATTATTTACTATTTTATTGTTGTAACATTGCCTTCCCCTTAGGAAAGCTTTGCTCTCAAAGCTTAGATTATTGCTGTCATCTTTTCATTCTTGTTTTGTGTTGAAATAATGTCATTACTTCGTTTTTGTCTTTTTTAGAACTTGTATTAGGTATGTGCTCGGTCTTTACGCAATAGTTTGTCATTTCCCTTTCATTTGTAACTTGAATTTGTACTCCATTTTGTTTATTATTGTTGTCTTGTTTTCCATGTACATGAATACAAAAAATATTTTTGTGACTGACCATATCAAACTTTGTTTTAGAAATTGCTTGTCCCACGATACTTAGGATGTCATCACGTAATGTTTCCCTTTAATTATCCTTCCGAGTTATCTCGAGAAGTGGCATCTCTTGAGGCTTCTCACACTTGAAGTCACTTGATAGTTTTACATTTAGGTTTCTCTAGGGTGGTAGAACAGTTAAGGTAGAAGATGAATCTACGATATCTGATTTTTTTGAGTTGGATTCCTTTGCATACTGTAGGATCCATCTTTTGTCATTGTGTGGATCGTCCTTATTGTCTACGACACTGGCTTGACTCTCATTATGATCTTGGTCGAGCTCATTTTTATTTTTATCAAATATCTTATTGGTATTTTGGTCACCCTAAGATATTTTGTCTCCTTGTCTTGTTTATTGTCTTGATCGACTTTGTTGCTCTGATACCAATGTTACATCGTATCTGGTGTAATGGAGAACCCGTATCCAGATACTAAGGGGGAAGATGTTCCATCTTCATGAATTGAATGTATAAATATATATAATTGAATGGATGTTTTATTACAATGGATATGGCCGCCTTAAATATGGCTTGGCCATCAAATGTTGAAGAAACATTTCTCTTCATAACTATACTTAATGAATTACTATTAGTAATGGAACTATAACCTAATTATTTACTATTTTATTGTTGTAACACGTACTCAGATCTGTGCGAGGTTTTATCACTTATGGGATCAGGTATACTTCCAGCAGTGGAGTATTATTATCTGGATATGCTGATTCAAATTGGGTTGGCAGTGTAGTAGACCAAAAAAGTAGCTTTGGTTACTGCTTCAGTATGGGATTTGCAATGATCTCTTGGTCCAGCAGGAAGCAAGGTTCCATAGCTCAGAGTACAGCTGAGGTAGATTATATTGCTACAAGTGATGCCTGCAAAGAAGCAATTTGGCTCAGAAAACTTCTATCTGATCTGTTCAGGGGAAATCTTGACTCAACGATCATCCATTGTGATAATCAAAGTTGCATAAAGCTTTCAGAGAACCCAGTGTTTCATGACAGATCGAAACACATTGAAAAGAGGTATCATTTCATCAGAGACCTAGTGCAGATAGGTGCTTTGAAGTTACAGTACATTCGTATGGATGAACAGATCACATATATCTTGACCAAGACTCTAACAACATAAAAGTTTGTGTACTTTCGTGACAAACTTGGCATGGCAGAGAATGTCTCTCTCGCTGAGAAGGAGTGTTGATTTTTCTTAGCAGCATTGAGATCCATTCTCTTAGGAGAATGGAGACACCTGGTCCAGGACCAGGGTGTGGAACCAGTCCAACACTGGGGAACTCAACCTAGAGTTGAGTGATCATTCTGTCGAATGGTGATATCTGGTCTGAGACCACGATATAGAACCAGTCCAAAACTGGGCGACTCAACCATGAGTTGAGTAACCATTTTGTTGAATGGTGACATTTGGTCTGGGATCAGGATGTAGAACCAGTCTAGCACTGGAAGACTCAACCTAGAGTTGAGTGACCATTCTATTGAATGGTGATATCTGGTTCGGGACCAGGATATAGAACCAGTCCAGCATTGGGGGACTGAACCTTGAGTTGAGTGACCATTCTGTTGAATGGTGACATCTGGTTCGGGACCAAGATGTGAAACCAATCTAGCACTGGGGGACTCAACCTAGAGCTGAGTGGCCATTCTTTGAATGGAGGCACCTGGTGAGTTACCAGGAATTTACCTAGTTCGGGACTAGGGACTCAGCCCGAGGCTGAGTGGCCATTCTTTGAATGGAGGCACCTGGTGAGTTACCAGGAATTTACCTAGTTCGGGACTAGGGACTCAGCCCGAGGCTGAGGGCCATTCTCGGGGAGAATGGAGGCGCTTGGTTTGTTACCAAGTATTTGATCTAGTGTCAAATTATGCAGCCTATGGTTGAGGCACCTGGTCTGTTACCAGGAAGACATTATAATCCCTAGACCGGGTCTAGGCATGTGTGGCACTCTAACCCTCGATCAGTGGGCTTTGTGATCTTCTCCAAGGCTTAGCTACCCTTGGTTAAGACACCTTAGTATCCGATCTTGGTGTCACACAGAGTGAGATAAAAGCATTAGTAATTCTCTCTGTTTATGATGATGTACTTTGAGTTGGGTTGAAAGTCCACCTTGACCACTTGTATTGACCACAGGGCACTTGAAGAAGGTTAAAGCAAAAGTCAAAAATACATAAGGACCCTTAGAACCACTAAGGTGTAAAAGTGAAAGTGCAAAAAGACCTTTAGTACCACTAAAGGTAAAAGTCAACGTGAGAAAAGAATAAAATAATAATATTTTGTTCTTTCTAGTTTTGGCCCACTTGCAGGTGACTCAAAGGATATAAAAGAAGATCAATCCAATTCATTATTACACACACTTTTCTCTCATAGGTACAACTGCTCCATAGAAGAAAAATTCGCTGGTTCAGGAAGAGAAGGAAGTTTTTGTGTATGCCCTAGCATGGATGAGTCTAGCTAGGGCATCCACTTTTGTCTTTATATCAAAACCCTAAGCTAGGGTTTCATCAACAAAGAGCAGCAACGATTTTACCTTCTTTATGAGTTCGGGTTTTACCCTAGCTCTCATCTTCTTCTCCGGGAAGCTACCAAACTTCACGGGTAGCCACCAGTTCTCTACGGGCAAATTTTTTCCTCCATGGGAAGCTCACCTCCATCACGAGCAACCCCTCCAAATCCTCTGCTGCCTTCTTCTTCTCTTGGGTAGCTTCGGGGCAGCCATCGAGCACCAACAAGTAGCCCGGGACGGTTGCCAAGGCTGCAACCCACCTTCGGGCAACCTACAGACTAGCCCAAGTAGGCTGTCAGGTCTGTACAAACCCTCGGGCAGTCAATTGGCTGGCCCATGAGGGTTTCGGGCTTACACCCTACCAAGTATATAGTAGGCCCTCCAAGCAACCGATAGGGCTGGCTCATAAGGGTTGCCAAGTATACAGCAGGCCCTCCGGGCAACCGACAGGCCCTCCGAGTAGCCCTTTAAGGGTTCGAGTAGAGAATTTCGAGGTTTGTCAGACCTCAGACCCACCAGCAGAGGAACCCAACATGGTTAGGGTAGCAGTAAAGCTCCCCAACAAAGATTTGGGCAGAGGGAAGAACTGTTTGGGCAAGACAAACAAAGGTTCAGGCAGTACGAGCATATTTTCGGGTAGCCTAACAGGTCCAGGCAGACGCACAACAAATTTCGGGCAACTTGTGTTTTTGGGCAGGAGAGAGAAAACAAATCTGGACAGTCGAAGAAGATTTTTGAGTAGTCTGATGTCTCCCAGAAGGAGAGAGAAAATTAGGGCAAAAAGCCCTATATTGTTAAAAAGCCTAAATTGACATTTTTTTGTGTAATTGGATTATATTCTGTAATTGTGGATCTGTAGTACAAACCCAGTTAGGGTTTGTGGAATTTTTGAATAACTCAGTCATCTCATTTACGAGATGAATTACTAATGCTTTTGGGGGTTTTGTCCTTTAAAGGTTGCCCCAGTGAAAAACTCTTGTGTTCAGTGTGTTGATGTGATTTACTTACATCATCATGATCAAGGCTTACATTAGCAATCCAATCACAGTCTTCTTGGTATTTCATCTTTAGGCATTCTTGGTATGAGTTCCCTGTTATCGACTAAGTTGCACTTAGGGAATTTCTAGTGAACCACTAAGGATCAAAACAAGTCAATTGTTCCTATTCAGTGCTTAGAATTTCCAAGGATTCATCAGGACCAAGTGCTGGTCTCTTTTTGTATTTTTTACATGTTCATATCCTGCGGGGATATTGTAATAAATGACTTAGCATGATGAAAACTATGTAAAAGGTTTGGCGTTCCTAGAATTTAGTCATCAATACTTTACTCTAGGGTGTTTTTTCCTTGGGAATTATATGTCGTTTTTTACTGACTTATAATTTTTGAGTTTTTCACCCGCTCCTCCAAAGCTAGAGTAAGTGTCTTGATGGGTAAGCCTTAGGAGGTTATTAAAACCCAGGTGTCAATGTGTTCATTACCATGCTAATCATTGTTTTTGAGTCATATGAACATGTAATAGGCCCCCCCAGGATTATTTTTTGAAGTTTTGAAAAAAATATTTTTTCTCGTAAAACTTAGGCTAATTTTTAATAGTTTAATTGAGAAAATAAAAAACGTAATAAAAGTGTGGTCTAGAATCTAATTTGGCATGGGGGTGCTTGTTTTGTAACTCAAAGCACCCATTTTACTTGTAGACCCACTTTCCTAAGTTTTTAAGTGATTTATTTTTCACTTAATTAACGTTTAGTTGAAAAACCCAAAAAATGAAGAAAATAAAGAATTTGACAATTTCTTGAAACTCAAAAAACACACCGTAAGTGTGTTTTCTGAGTTGGTAAAGCAATTTGGAAATATTCCTAACGTTTCTAAAACACTTCGGAGTGTTTTTTTTGGGCATTTGAGGCAAGGTGATTTTGCTAAAAGGAAAGCAGGCACATTTCCTCATGAAGTGGGTGCAAATCCCAAGAAATGGATGGCAAGTGTGAAGTAAATCAGTGTGTTGGGTTTTGTTTCCAAAGGGATGAGGTTTTTTAGCCTTTACCAACTCATTGCCAATCGTATCCAACTCATTCCAAGCTCATCAAGTGCGCCCCCTTTTGGGTCTTTCATTTTCTATTTAAGCGAGGCTGTTGTTCTTCATTTACATGAAGCAAGTAACCTCTGCTCCTGAAATGATTGTTGTTATCATAATTTGAATAAAGTTGAGGCTTTGGAGGTCCGAACTGTGCAAGATCTTATGAATGTGAATGCTATGCTTAAACGAGGTGATATTTAGCTAGCTGCTGTTTATTTCTTATAAGTTTTCAAATCTAACAGCTAGCTTAGAAATCCATTTCTGGCTTACAAAGTAAACATTTAAAGGCTTAAATTGTTTACTTGTGTTTGATTATCTGAGATTAAGAAGCAACAAATTGTAGTCGGTAATACTTATGTTCTTCTTGTTTCACTCAATTAACCACACTAGATTTGATCTCATTTGTTTGAAGTTTTGTGTAGCTTGAAGATCATCTTAGGTGAAGGACAAGTGGGGTCTCAGTTGCATCCTTTTTCTCTTCATTCTTTATCTTTGGATCTAACTCTTCTTGCATTTCAGGCACCTCTACGTCCTCACAAAGATTCAAGCTAGAGCTTGAGAGCTCTTTCTTCATCCCTTTAGAATCAATCTTTTTCTTGGTTACCTTCAAAAGCAAGCTTAGATTTCTTCTTAGCTTGTTCATTTTACCGGATCTAAAGTACTTTTTAAACTTGCTGTCGTAAGCTTAGATCGAGTTAATTTCTTAGTACTTGAAGTTGCATAAATTTCTTTAATTTTCGCAAGTACTAAGTAGTAGAATTTATATTGTATTTTTACTCTACTCCACTAATTTACAATCAATTAGCTTGCTGATTTTTGCGTTTTGTTGACTTAAAAAAAGGAAGTGTTAGCGAAATTTTGAGGTTTTTAGCCTTCCAAAGCACCTCCAAATCCCCCCTCTTCAATCCCCTTCTTTTTGAAATCTCTTGTAAGCCTTTTTAATCAATTTATAAGGTCAAACGACAACCTCTTATTTAATTATCATATTGTAATAATTTAATTAAAGAGCAAGTGGGATTATGGCTTCCACACCCTTTTTCCCCTATTTGGGGGAAGACTGTATCCATCCTTGAAGTGGTTTGATTTTTTGTTTGTTTGTTTTAGATTAGATTTGATTACTATAATTTTTTGATCAGTAAAGTTTATTTCAACTTTACAATTTCAATCAAAGTAATCAAATACTAACTCGACATTTTATTGCCGTAGTAATTAGTCTCACAAGTTTATTTGATCATCTGTTTACACAAGCACACAATCTGGCCTAAAAGGGTTATATTTCCTTTTTGTACTTTGCTCTAATAAATTGGAATAAACATTTTCCTATTCCGTGTATGCTCTACCCTTCGCAGCTTTGTCCAAGTCTTGGGGATATCAAAAGCGGAATCGTGCATTTATTAATTTTTTCACATCTAATTAATCAACTCATATTAATAAAGTAACCACCCAAAACATTACGAAAATACAACGTAACGACTTTGAGAAGTAGTGGGAAAATTCTTCAAGGAAAGCGAGAACAACTAGAAAGCGATCGAGGGGTCCCATTAGGTTGCATCCTTGTTGGTGTAGTGTTGAACACCCCCGCACGACTCCATCTAACCCACATTTTTCCGTGCAAGCGATCGAGGGGTCCCATTAGGTTGCATCCTTGTTGGTGTAGTGTTGAACACCCCCGCACGACTCCATCTAGCCCACATTTTTCCGTGCAGAGACACTATTCCTAAAATCCGGACATATTCCCAGTACCATTCTATACATTGCGAATCCCCTTCCTTTAATTACTCATCGTTTTAATAATTAAAATTGACGAAGTACACAACAAAATATTTTCCCTTTTTCAGCATCATTCATTGTTTTGTGAATCCATATTGGCACCGGTTTAATTCTTGCATTCTCTATTTGCTTACAGTCACGTTGTGATTATTGATATATCTTGTTATGTTGTTGAATTAAGTTCGATAACTTTGCAAAGTGTCTTGTCAATATTTTATTCATTTCTAACTCCTAAAACAACCCTATCCTTAAAACAATAAAACACTTAAGAGCCTTAGAAACTATTTTTGTAGGGACTACCCCCCTTGGCTTCGTTAGGAGTTAAGCCTAAACGAAGTAGTTAGGATCAGGTGACAATACCTAGCTCGACACTTCCCCCAAGGATGCACCAAGCAGCTTGAAGATTTCTGCTGTGATAACCCTAGGTGCATAAGAGGCGGCAACATGCCCTAAGGGCAAGTGAATTTTTTGATGTACAAGCCTGCTCTCTAACTCTGCTCATGTAAAACTTAGTCATCTCATATTTTAAGGAAGATTACTCTTGCTGGGGTTTTATTCCTTTAAAAGGCTCCCCAGGGTAAAATTTTGTGTATCCTATTGTGCTCGTTGATCAATGGTGAATGTTTTATTTTCAAGTGTATTTGCTAGAAGTTAAAATCAGTATACTGTTCTGCTACACAATCATATCAGATCTGCAAAACATAAAAAATTAACATATTCACCTTTGCAACCAAGAAGTAAATTACTGAGGAAGTGAAGGGGTTGATTGGAAGTGTTTCCTTAGCATTTTCTGCTGATTCAAGTTGCTGTTCTGCAACTTCTTGTTGCAGAAACAGGGGTCAATGGTCATCAATTAGTGAAAATTTCAGTGTCTATTGCATTTATTATGAATTAATGTTTCTAGTTCATGCCATAACAATTTTGCTTGCTGATTTTTCAGATTTTTGGTTAAGATTCTACCCAATAGTAGCTAATAAATCCAGATTTAAGGTTGAATTAACCCCATACATTTCATATATAAATCATAGATCATAAAGGTAGCTTCCTGTGGTTGGCAAAGCAGCAATCTGAAGTGAGAACGAACTAGCATGAGGTGACACTGGAAAACAATCTTATAGCTATCTGACTCCTGTTAGGTCAACTGGTAGGAATTTCTGGGTGATAATAGGAACAACAGGGTTTAGGGTATGTATTATATTGGTATCACTACAATCATACGGCACTGACCATAGAATAAGGTGGCTATGGGAGATTTGGATATAAACATAATGGGACCTTAATGGCAGTTGTCTTGGTGTTAAATCTTATAATCAGACACCCTTACACTTCCATACAATGTATCTGTGTGTTAATTATACGCATGACATATGCTTGTCTTGGCTGTGATTGTGTTTCAATGGGAAGGATGCAGATCTTCTGTAACATCCTTGAAACAAATTACTGATCTGTAAACCAGAAGCAATTATCATTGGTAGAACATGGTTAAATCAGGAATAGGTGGCCTTTGTTTGAAACAGTAGACATTCAGATGCAAGTAGAATTACACAGACCAAGGGAGTGTGGTCTAGTGGCAAGCAGCGAGGTGATCGGGCTGGTATTAATTCAGAGACCCAGGTTCAAAACTTCCAAACTGGGTGTAGATGAGGCCGAGTGCAAGTCCTGGGTGACTTTGACAGCATAGATACATCTCTCATAGCACAGTAGCTTAGGCAAAGAGTTTTTATGAGAAGTATTTTTCCCAAAGAAAGTAGAATTACAAAAAATCTTCAAGTATATATATTAACAAATAAATAAATAAATGGAATTCAAATGTCTTACAAATCTCGAAAGATCTCAAGTACTGGTCTATAGGACCAGATAAATATTTTCTGAATTTTTATTCAAAGGACCATGAAAAAAAGATAAGGACAACAATGAACAATGAAGGAGATGTCTTTTGACAATGAACATTTTGATGAAAGAGAGGGAAGATTTGATATTACAAAGTCCGGCGTAGTAAGAGTTTACTGCATTATTCTATCATGTACATTTGGTCAAATCTAAGTTGCAGGAAATGCCTAGAATCATGGTGTTACAGCTCAGATTGTTCGCAGCATGCTTGCTAGGATATACCAGATCGAGAGGGTCTTTTGCTATTGTAAGAGGCCAAGTCTAGGCTTGGTTATGTAAAAGTGTTGGTCTTGCAGGGCTTAAGACCCATAGTTTGGTCATGGTAGGTCCTCTTGGTTTTCTTTCCTGGAAGTGTTGGCTTAGTGGCATTGCTCACTGCCTCTTGATGGGTGGAAGGCCCCCGTCTTGTTGGGCCATTTGGGCCCTAGGTTGGTGTCTAGTGCTTCTTGGGATGGGTCCATTAAGACACATGGCTTAGGGGCTCAAAGCCACACTTATTTTTTACTATGTATGAGGTGATTGCGCATGTAGAGTTGTCATACCTGGTTTAGCAGACCTCCTTTGTGCTCACTTTCCTTTGTGCTCACTTGGACCTTCTTCTTCATTGTTTGGCCCATCCTCTTGGTACATATATGCTCACATCACCATGACATCATCCTCATCCAAAGAGCTTTACCTTGCTAAAGGAGAGGGCGTTGAGGGATATTCTACATTGTTGTAGTTAGTTGGGGCATGACGTCCTCCCCCGACTCGTCACTTTGCTTGGATGAAGCCAATTGCACCATTTTATCATTGTTTTTAGTCTTTTTGTGGTTTAGTCCCCGACTTGCAGGTGACAAACCCTAAAATTAAATTATTTTACCTTTTCGTAAGGTAGGCTCTAAATTTTAGTTTAGTCAAAGAAGCCTCATATAAATAAGGCTTCTAAATTTCATTTGTAAAGATGGACAAGGGTTCTAATATGCACTTTTTTCTTTTTATCTTGCTCTATTGGAGCTTTTGAGTGATGTGCACCTCTCTCTTTGGCTTGTGATGAATGGTGAATGTTGAATTTCTTGAGTTTATGCTATCTTGGAAGGTTGATCCTAAGAATGGCTGTAATAACTTGTGGATAAAGGACCTAAGAAGTATCTCTTGTTCTCTTTCTTGGTTGATGTTGGTAAGATCTCTCCATTTTCTTGTTTGACGTTGCTTTTGTACATTGGGCAAGGTAAATTAGGGTCTTTTATTAGCAGCTTGTCAACTTTGTTTGAGGAGACATTCCTCTTGAAGGAGCTCTCCATTGTGGACCTTGGAGTTCATTTTTTTCCCTAAATAGGGTTTCTAGCTACTTTGACCTTGTATCAGGTTACTAGCCTCTTGCCCTAGTTGGTAAATCTTGAATAGCTAAATTGAGTAGGGATGTTGACCTTGATCTCTAATTGCCCTAGGGTTGAAAAGGCTAAGGTCATAAACACTTCTCTTTCACTCATTTTATCAAAATTCTCTTGTACATTTCTTACAAAAATCCAAAAAAATTAATTTCATAAAAACCCTAAAAGTTGAATTTATGTAGATCTTTGAATTTATATAGAAAAATTGTGCCGACTAAGGTTTTGTATTGCAGAACTGTTATTGCAGGTACATCAGGTATATTAAGCACTTTTGTCAAGTTTGAACGCCTGGAAAGTGGTTTCTAGGCCTATATTGACCCTTGGGGGGTTGGAGGTTCATTGGGAAATGTGTTGAGCAGGACCACACTCTATTTGAGGGCTGTTATAAGGTTCATATCAGATCTGATATCCTATTTTCAGAACTGTTTTGAGGCCTCTTCTTCACTCTATTGTTCAACCCCCTACCCTACTATACAAGGTACACTTCATATGGTAAGGATGACATTATTATGAGTCATGACTGATTTTTATCAAGTTTTCTGAGATATATTCACTACTGCAATCCTATAACAACAATAACAATTTGATGTTATATTTCTTGGGATCCGTGATGAAGCTCTTTAACTCCTCCCTTTCTTTCAGTGATATTTTTACTTCATTGTTTTGACTCCATAAGGCACTAATCTTAGTTGAGAGGTTTTTTGGTAAACGTGTTTGTGTATTGTCAAGGGAATCACATATATTGTTCACCAAGTTCTAGGGACTCCCCCTTAGTCTTAGGAGTTGACCTAAAGCGTTCAAGAAACTAGGCTGAGGTGACATTGGGCTCTAGCTTCTCTTGTGCTTGCCACTCATTGCACTATGATCCGTGACTTTATCGTGGGTGCTATCTTGAGCAGTAACAGGTGGCATACTTGTACTAGGAAGTAGGAACACGGAAATAGGTACGAAACACCATGGAAATGTCCTTGGCCGTATGCTTTGGAAACACCATACAGTATGGCCAAGGCCATTTCCAAGGTGCTTTGGTCATTTTCAGTGACGCTTCGGGCATATTTTTGGAAGATTTTGGGGCCACCCAAGTGCCCATGAGGGATGTGGGACTTGTAGGAAAACATCGCTTTATCTGTCCCGATGGCCCTTTAAGAGAAAGAAAAGATAGGGGATTCAACTTTGAAGAGTTTGTCACCCTATTATGATAATATTAAATTCTTAAAGTAAAAGGAATTTTACTTACATTTTTAACACTACCATTAGTTGTTTCAAGATGTTTGAGAGTGGATCCAACCTCATCAGACTTAACAAGGAGAAAGTAAAATTTCATATCCCATTCAGCAGACTTAACAGTTTTCAGGATTTCAGGGTTGGCAGATTTGTAGCATTTCCACTGGATTCTATCATGTATGAGGGTACGGGATTGGCAAAAGTCAAGACAACCAAGCTATAGGATGTTGCAACATGTAATCCATCTATGAGATTTAATATAAACATTGGTTTCCTTCTAAAATGTCATTTATGTATATCATTCTTATTTTCTTGCAAGATGATGTGTTACTTAACTAAAACTATATATCTATAATTATGGTATTTTTATATACTGTGTTTCCCCCGCTTACCCATTTTGGAGGGGTCACGTTTCCAAGCGTTTCTGTTTTGGAAACTTGTAGATGTTTCCATTTTTCATGCAACTAAGTATCAAAGCTTATAGTAGTTGGATGTAATAAAATGTTAACACTGCCAATTAATCTTGGTGCAACTTTGAAGCATTCAACCAACTAGAGGGAAAATGTTCAAACTGCAACAATAGTAATCATAAGATAATTCACATTTTCTAGAGAGTAGCATTTGCACTCACATCACAAATAAACAGTATAAAGTACAAACCCTTTTTTGCAAGTATGCCTCCCGACCACGAAGTTGAAGATATTCCCGCAGGCCATCATAACTGCTGCACTTTTCTGCTAGCGCTTCAGGTGTCAAATCATTTAACAAATAACAGTACCTGTAACATTGAATCCTGTAAAAATTAGCATTGGCCCTGATAATTGAACATGTGACATGACGTGCAGATATGCATTGTATTTGGATTGGATTTGATATCCATTTTTCTTTTAATGGAATTGGGATTCTCTGTCAAAATAGCTATTGCACAGTAATGGTATGAGAGAAATTCAAAAAATGAAATTAAAAAAAATCTTACTGCTGTAATTTTGCAACAAGAGCATCAAGATTCCAATTTTCTTTAGGAGTTTCTGGACTAATGTTTGCCTGTTCACATAACCAGGGATTATATAAGGAGATCAATAGACACATGGAACAAATAATAGGAATGGAGTAGCAAATTATAGCAATACTCAAGTACAGGTAGTGTGAAAAAATTGAAAATATAGGCAAGCATTTCCACTCCTAATATTGTTAACAGTCTGAATGATATGAAAGCTAATATCACCATGAGGTCTGCATAGCATGATCTCATATCAGATTTTATGTGCACCATTTACCTCCAGAATATCATTCATGGTAAGTTCTGCGTATTCTATCATTTGAGGTTGAAGATTATCAGCTTCAAGAGCACGCCTGCGCTCTGTATAAATACGATCACGTTGGCTATTGAGGACTTCATCATACTCANCACTTGGGTAAGGATCCAATCTTCCTTTAGTGATAAGGACTCTGTACAACGCTAGCATAACTTCTATCAAGAAAAGTGAATTTTCACTATATGTGAACCAGTACATTCTTCTTAAAATATTATAGAAATAACATCACTGTAAAATCTGGGTCAAATACTCCCATGATACATGACCAAATAACAGTCAACAAATGCAAATCATTTGTTAAAATATGGCAATATGCCAGTACCGAGCACATATTTCTACAATTTCCTTCAAAAAGCTGGCATCCAAAGAACATATACATGAGAAGTTGAACATTAAAGGTTGATATTAAGTAATAGCAATGTTATCAGAACTGGACGGGTCATCGAACAGGCGAAGCCCAAAATGTGAACTGGACCGGAACAGGAAAAAAACTGGTAGATTAAAAATACATTAAATATTCATATTTTGTAAAAAAACATATATATTCATGTGCATAGATATGAATCCAAACCATTAATACACAAACATGCAGAGTGTCTCATATATATAGCAAGTACAGGTGCAAATAACCAAAATAACACCGAGTGCAATACATCACTGGAGTTCTGAACCAAGATACATCAACAAAGAGGCTCTAAACAGAGGGTTGGGGGGGGGTCTTTAAATAGCATCACAATGGGATTAGGGTTAGTTTAGGTCCTTTAAATAAGGATTTTAGTCTTTTTTTATTAAAAAAATGAGTTTTGTGGGTGCTTTGACGACTGTCGTATGACACCGTACAGACTGATCGATTCTATATGGAATCGGTCAAAACTGGCCGGTTCAATGGTTTTGGGCCGGTTCTGTATGGAACCGACTGGTTCAGGGGCGGTTTGTGTCAAATTACTGGCCTAGGCGGTTCATGTTTAGACCAGACCGAAAACCTTCTAAACCGATCAGACCGACTAATTTTGCTTGAACCGGACTGGTTTCGATAAAACTGAGTAATAGTGATGTCCTTGTGTTATTTGATGGACATCTTTGTTGCACTACTCATGCTGGTGGGTTATTGGAGTACTAAATGCACCAGGGGATGCACTTGGAGGGGAAAATCCTACTGATTCTAAATTGCTTCTATGGTGATGGTGGTGAAAAGGGTGGTTTAGTGGCTGTGGACGAATGCCTAACCTTGGAAGCTGCCAAGCAAAGTGTCGATCAAACCCTCCAACAAGAAGAGCTACGTGGATGAAAGGGATGCGTTCCTCTTTATGTGGGGGTTAGTCTATGTATATGTGGTCAAACAATTCACATTTAAAAAATAATCATTACGCTCCCTCAACATAGTTCAAGGTTCATGTATTTTTTATTTAGGGCTTAATTGAGGTTGTCCATTTTTGGATAGCCACATGCTTTATAAAGTTTGTTAGGCTAAACATGGCCTAGAAAGGTTTTTCAAAGCTTGATCTTGGTCATATATTTCATTTTCTCCCTAGGGATTGGCACTAGTCTTCATGGTCTTCCCATCGGTACTTTATATACTACAAAAAGACCAAAAAACTATTTTGCTAAGGCTAACTCTTTAAGTCACCTTGTGCCCTTATTGCCATAGCCTAGCAAACCTAATTCTAGGGAAGCTCTCCTTGAGTTGGAGAAGAGCCAACCTAAAGTATATGGAGGTGGTTAGCGAGGTAACAATGGGTAACACCTTTAGGTTATAGTTGGGCTAGCCTTGTTCTTTGGGGCTTTAATCACACACGCAGTTCGAGTTGTAACAGTTGGTAGGTGGTAGGTTCAATTCTTGGGGACGCTTGTGCTTCGATAGCATTCTTGCAGGGGGTGGTTGACCCACTGGATTATATTGCTTAGGAGGATCGATGGAGTATGTAGAGGCTTGTGATGGAGGGATGTGGATGTGCCTTGTGAGGTTATACAACCTTGGAGTCATTATTGTGCACGACATCACCTTGGAGAATGACACATGTCCTTTAGAGTGGACGTTTCACTTGTGTTTCGTTGCAAGGACTCGTTTTAGGTTGCTTGTAAGAGGCTAAGAGATAAGGTCCACATTGTATTGTTGACCTCTGTTATCTCTCATAAACAAAGGAATAAGAGTCTTTCCATTCATCATAATTTGTACTATTTTCTTTGTACTTTGCCTCTTTCAAGAAGTCACTAGGGTTTCCTCATGAACTCTATGTGGAGCTATGAAGTCTAGAAGAGTTGTCTTCATTTGGAGTTTGCTATTGGGGAGAAGACGTTTGTTATTATCTCCGTTCTCACTCTTGGCTCTTAACTTGTACTTGATCTCTCTCTCTCTCTCTCTCTCTCTTCCTATTTTGCTATTTAAGCAAGCTATCCCCTCTCTTTTCTTTGTTGGATGCCAATGGATGCTTATACACAAGCCTTATTGAACTCTTCAAGGATTGGATTTGAACAAAATGAAGAAATTGAAGGTCACACGAGTAGTTGCTTGCTAGTGTGTGGATGCTATTGTCTTGTTCTTCTTATATGAAGTAATTTGTGTTGGTTTAATAGCTTGTAATTCTTTCTTCATCATTGACCTTTGAAAGAATATTGCTACCCAGTAGGATAAGATTATTTAAGTTGCTTAAATATTAGATCTTATTGTAGTCTGCCAGTGATGATCTTAACTTAAACATTGTTTCAGTTGTATCTATGTTTTATTAACCCTCTCATGTAGGTTGTATTGAAAGAAGTTTGGAGAGTGTTGATGTTTATGTAGCATCAAAATATATTCTTAAGTCTCAAAGAAAGTGGAAAGAAATGAAGAGCACAACTGACCCAATGAAATGGGTAAATTGACCCTAGAAGGCAAAATGACAAATCAACTTGAAAGATAAATTAAAGAATAAATAAAAGTCAAGCCAACCTAACTATGGAAACTTCTAGTGAAAAGAAGAATATAAATAAAGTGTTTCGACACTTCAATTTATCATCAAGCCAGCACATCTCTCTCTCTCAAATGGTGTGTACTTCTCTAGGAGTACAAGTGAGGAACACAAGAAGCATAATCTTTGGGGTTATCTTACTATCTCTCTCTGTTTCTTTGGGTGCACCTACTCAAAGGTCATTCTTTATCTTTCTTGTATATCCTTATTTTTTTTTTGTAACTAGCGTCGGGCACTAGATTCGACATTGTATCTTGTTGAAGAATCTTATCTAGATAAGTTGTTGGGTTTTTCTAAGGTAAACATTGTGTCTACTGTGGATGTGTTTCTTTTAGTGATCCATATATCATGCAGTTTATGTTTATGTAATAGAAAATTGTTAAAAAGTTAAAAACATCTAATTGCTAAGAAAAATCAACATGGTATTAGAGCTGTTCTGAAAGAGGCCATTATGCAGTCCAGAAAAAGCAATCCGAAAAAGCAGAGCTGAAAAATCAGTCCAAAAGAGCAATCTGGAAAAGCAGTCTGAAAATACAGATATGAAAAAGCAGATCCGAAAAAGCAAATCTAGAAAAAGGAGTCCAAAAAGGAAAATCCAAAAAAGCAGCCCAAAAAAACAGTCCAAAAAAGTAGATCCAAAAAAAGCAGGTTCGAAAAAGTAAATTTGGAAGAGTAGGAACCGAGTTCCAACAAATTTTTGAGGTTTCTCTAGTCCTACGCATTATGTCAACCAATCTAAGGGTTAAGGATAGATTGGATGGAGCAGATAACTTTAGATCAAGGGAAGCATCATATGCCGAATTTGTACTTATCTCAACACTAACAAGTACTATTACTCATAGAAGTGATACTTGGTTAGTAGATAGTGGTGCATTTAAGCATATGACTGGTTACAAAGAATCACTCACAAAATTGCTCCAGAAGGATTCATCCTATCAAGTGGAGCTTGGGGACATCTCCAAAAAAGCAATTAAAAGAGTAGGAGAAGCTTATCAGTGGGAGTCAGGAAAAATCCATGAAGATGAAAGATGTACTATTTGTACTAGGTCTAAAGAAGAATCTTCTCTCTATTTCAGCTTTAGAAGATTGAGGCTTTGGAGTAGCATTTATAAATGGCCAAGTTCTTAAGTGATCAAAAGATTCAAGTATTGATTCAACTACTAAGATTGGTGTTCGAGAGGGAGGCTTATACAAATTGAAGGGACACCCAACTCAAGCCTTGGTGCATGACAATGTTAGCTCAAGTGAGCTATGGCATAAAAGATTCGCTCATCTTCACTACAGAGCTTTACCAATCGTTAGCAAGATGGTTACTGGACTACTAGACATCCAGGTGGAACATGAAGGCATGTGCAAAGGATGTGCACTTGGCAAGAATGTCAAAGGAACTAAGAAACTGGATTTGTCTTGGAGGTTCCTCATGTCCCGTGGGGATCGAATCGGACACGATTCGATCTGAATTCGTGTCCAATTCGACTTTCAGTTGCATCCATTTTCGGGACACGTTGCAAAAACAATTTGGATGCGAAATGAGAGTGTCTTGACTGTCCGACACGAATCCCGAAAACAGGACACGTAAAGCGCGGAAAAAGGCATCCGGGTTTGCTTTAAAACAAATTTTTGGCTTTCTTTTTGTCATTTGCAAGGAAGCAATTGGTTGAGAGTGAGTTGTATGTGCAGGTGAAGGAGTTTTGAAGGAGATTTGAAGGCTATCCATTGTTTCCAAGCGATTCCAAGTGCATTCCGGTGGATTTGTGGAGAGGATTGCAAGCTCAACCATCACACAAGAAAAGGAATGTCTCAATCAGCTAGGGCAGGAGGTAGGGGACAAAGGAAAGGGAGAAATGCACCATCTAGGGCCTCCCCTCCTATTCCACCAAGCACAAGCGGTTCTCCTCCTCCGTCAAGTGCTCCATTGACTGCTAGTGGAGCTCATTCTATGGCTCCATTTAACCCTGTTTTAGCAAGACAACAAGCCCAAGAAAAAAAATACCCTTTGTGGAAGTATGTGACAAGGAAAGATGGGCTTGGGGCAAAGCTTGGTGGGGGAGGCAATGTGTCTTGGAGATGCAATTTTTGCAAGCATGAGTTCATGAGCACATACTTCCGGGTTAAGGGCCATTTGTTGGCCCTTCCTTCTTGTGGGATTTCTTCATGCAAAGCGGTGAGTGTTAACCAAAGGAGGGATATGGAAAGGGAGGATCATGTTGGCTTAGGGAAGGTGGCAGCAGCAAACAAGAAAAAAGAGGATGATCCTCTTCCATTTTTGAGGAAGTCCTTTAGCACCAAGACTCCATTTCCATCTAGCATTCATGGGCGTGGGGATACTTATCAAACAAGAAAGAGGCAATCTACAGGTGGTCCAATGGATAGGATTTTCCAACAAGAGGCACGAGAAGAGGTAGACCTTACCATTGCATTTTTCTTCTACCTCAACTTCATCTCATTCAATGTTGCACAGTCACCATTGTATTTTGAGATGGTTCGAACTATCTTAGAACGAGCTCCAAGTGGTTATGTGCCTCCTGGTTCAGAGAAGCTTAGAACCACATTGTTGGTTAAAGCAAAGAAGGAGGTAGATAAAATCCTTGAGCCAATTAGAACAACATGGCCCTCATGCGGTGTGAGTATTGTTACTGATGGATGGACGGATCCCGCACGCCATCCACTCATCAATTTGATGGTATCTTCCCAAAATGGACCGTTGTTCTTGAAAGCGGTGGATGCTCTTGGGAAATACAAGGATGCACAATTTATGGGTGATTTATTCATCAAATCCATTGAAGAAGTAGGTGTTGATTTGTGTGTACAAATCATCACGAACAATGCACCTGTTTGCAAGGCTGCTGGCATGATTGTGGAAGCTAAATATCCACAGGTATGTTCATTTTGGACACCTTTCATTTCTAATTTGCTCATTGTTTGAATTTGGTCATTGCAATGTTAGTGTTGTAGAGTCATTTATACATGTTTTTATTGCTCTTACAGGTTTTTTGGACACCTTGCATTGTCCATTCCTTGAATTTAGCACTGAAAGCCATTGCTTCGGATGTGAAATGGATTGGCAACCGTATTGAGGATGCATGCCATATTCGTAACTTTGTACAAAACCACACAAATGCCCTAACCATCTACAAACAGTACACACAACTTTCATTGCTGAAGATTGCAGATACTCGGTTTGCTTCCTCATTCATCATGCTCAAGAGGTTGAGGGAGGTCAAAACCGCTCTTGGGTCCATGGTGATTTCAGAGTTTTGGGCTTTTTGGAGAAAGACGGATCAAGCTGGTTCACAAAAGGTGAAGGACACGGTGTTAGATGATGGTTGGTGGGACACACTAGATCTTAGCATTAAGATCATGGAGCCAATCATATCTTTGTTGCGGTTTGCAGAAATGGTCCGGCACATCCTAGCAGAGGTTTATGAGGGGTGGGATTCCATGATTGAGTCCATGAGGTCCATTGTCATGGAGAATGAGTGTCCCGAGTATGGGACATCGACAGAGAACTTATGGACCATTATTCAGGATATTCTTATCTCTAGGTGGGATAGGAATTGCACACCTTTGCATTGCTTGGTCCACTCCTTGAACCCCAAGTTCCACACTCAGGAGTGGCTCACTAGTGGATCGAGGGCCTCACACAGAGTCCCTCCTCACATCGATGCAGAGATTGCACATGGGAGGAAGATAGCACTTAGACGGCTATTTCAGGATAGCGACATGCTTGAGGAGGCGGAGGAGGGCTTTGTAGATTTTTCCACTGGCACTGGGAGATTTGGAGGCTATGATGTGCTTAGAGATAGGGGGGTAAGAAACCCTATGCTTGGTGGGAAACTCATGGGGAAACATCCCCTATTCTACAGAAGTTAGCCTTGAGGGTCATCTCTCAAGTTACATCATCCTCTTGTTGTGAGAGGAATTGGAGCACATATGGGAACTTGTACAGTGTGAAGAAGAGAAGGCTTGAGCAATCCAGCACAGAGTTGATGGTGTATGTGCACTCCAACCTTCGTCTTATTTACAGGAAGAGGGAGGAGTGGGTGAAGGGAAAGACAAAGATGTGGGATGTCTTTCTTGATGATATGGGTTTGGACAGCAGTACTGAGTTTGCATTAGCCAACATGGATCTTAATGATCTAGTGCGAGAGCTGGTCACTTTTGATGATAGTGATCGTATAGAGGGGTCATCCTCCACAGCAGCAGATGCAGATTGTCAGATGGGCAGAGAGGAGGAGGAGGATGAGGATCGGGGCAATGGCAATGATGAGTATGTTGATTCAAGCATGGAGGAGGACTACTGACATATGGGATTCTCCCATCTCGATCCACCCCTTTTTGTATTTACTATTAGTCTATTTGGCATTTGCCAGTGCCCAGTGGCATTCCGACATATATGTATACATTTTGATTTTGATGACTTAA